>JAFEMH010005389.1:0-164831 GCA_022495995.1 Adenophora triphylla var. japonica
GGGCAACTCTCGTGGAAGGGAACAGGGTGAGCGACGAGGTCCTCCCCTCGATCCTGCTGAATAACCTAAGCAGGCCCTCCGAGACGCTCCCCGTCCTCGGCAACACAATTAGAGAAACGAGAAGATGATAGACCTGAGGAACGAGTTAAAAAATTCCAAGGAGCAAGAGGTAGATTCGAGAGACCTGAGGACAAGGCTCAGTCTATCCAAATGCTTATGCCCTCCTCGTCTCGTCATGGCACCTCATCGTCCCGGATCACCTCGACCCCGTCGGCCTCGCCAAGATTCTCCTCGTCCTCGTAGAGACTCTCCCCGTCCTCGTCATCGTGAGTTTGTACGCCCAAGGACCCCCCATCCATACAGAATGTTACTTGGTGGCCACGAGTTAGAGCCAAGGCAAGATAAAGCACCATCTAAATGACGTGACAGCCACCGAAACGACGAAGGACACAGTAGGGTGAATGACCGCCCTAGAGATAAGTCAACCCGTAGCTCCCAGCCGCAAGCTCACTTCTGAAGCACTGATAAGGGAGTGGATGCCCGATAATGGGAACTCCTGAAACAGAGACTTGATGACATGGAGATGGGAAAAAAGGTTGATAATGATGACTACGACTGGTCCACTCGTCCATTCTCCCAGAGGATAACTGATGCACCACCAAATCCCCACTTTAAGGTCCCGAGTTTTGAAAAATACAACGGAACCACAGCCGCGAAGGACCACGTGCAAAGTTTCGAATAAACCATGAACATCCTCACCAAAGCTGATGACATGCTCTGTAAAGCTTTCGCGAGCACCTTCTCCGGAACAGCCTTGACCTGTTTCCGTGAGCTGAAAAAAGGTTGCATCGATAGCTGGAGGGGCATGAGGAGAATGTTCTTGGACCACTTTGCCACGGCTGGAAGGAGGAAGATAAGGTTGACTGACCTTGCCAACATTGAACAATCGAAGAATGAAACCACCCTCAGTTACTACAATCGATTGCGTAAAATAGGGGAACAAGTGGAAGAAAGCCTCACTGACAGGGAGGTTATTGTTTGTTTTAATTTCGGATTGAGATCCGGTCCCCTCATCTATGAACTCTCCGCCCGAGAACCTAAATCCAAGGCTGAATTGTACAATGTGGCTTACGCCATTGCCATGGCTGAGGATAAAAGCAAGAAAAGGGGATCTGACAAGGCGAAACCAGAAGCGGCTGGAACTGACCACAATGACAATAGGAATGGTAAGGGATCCAAGGGGAATAATAGAACAAGAAGCACTGAAAAACCCGAGGTATTTACCCCTCTTACCAAACCCATCACGGAGATCATGCAGCTAGTTAACCTTCCCCCACCCCGTCCGCTGAGCAATAAACCAAAATTCCCTCGTGACACTTCCAAATTCGCGATTTCCACGAAAGTGACCACTATGGTCACAATACCAAGGCGTCGGTTAGCCTCAAGAAAATGATCCAAATGTGGGTTGACGAGGGAAAGCTAGATCGCTATGTCATGAAGAAAGATGGCAAGCGAAAACGAAAGGAAGAGGAAAGTGAAGATGATGATAAGAGAGAAGATGGAGAACAAAGGCCTCCTAGGGCCAAGCTGCATGTAATCCGAGAAGAAACAGTCTCAACTAGACAGCTAAGGAACCAAATCCATGAACTAAGCAAAGTATACCATGTTCCTGCTTGGGTTCATAAAGCGGAAGAGGTGATTAGGTTTTCTCCTAACGAATTGGCTGGGAGCCGTGTTGGGTTTCGAGGGTCCATGCGCAGCGGAATAATGCAATAACTCGAAAAACCCGAAGCCCTAGAATCCGTTCTAGATGATTAATTAAGAAAGATGAAATAGAAATACCAACCTTAAGTGCTTTTGTTGTTGATAAACTTGACCCAACTCCAGATTGAATGACCTTGTTAATCCTTGATGAACGAACTGCGAATCACGAACTAAAGATCTTGACGAGCGAAGATCCTCTATGTGTATCCACGCGAGGAACGAACCCTAGAACTCTTCTAGGAGGATTGCTAGATCCTTTGATTGAAACACCTTTCAATCAATGAAGAACAATGGAATTGGTGGTGTTTGATTCTCAATTCTCAATTGAAATCTCTCACTTTTGGTGTTTCTCTAAAGCCAAAACGTTCTAATGACGGCTAGGGCAACCAGGGGCAAGTATTTATACGTTACAAATAAAAGCCCTTTGCGAAAACCCTAAAATTAGGTCATTTACGTATCGCTCCGGGGCCGGCCAGGACGACTCGTCCCCAGGGCACGAGTCGTCACCCCTTTGCGCGACCAGCTGATTACGGCGTCCCCTCTAAGGGCACGACTTGGCTTTGCTCATGGGACGAGTCGTCCCTTTGGGCACGACTGTGCCCCGTAGCACGAGTCGTCCCTCGGGACATCCCCTGGAATCATCAAGTCCCCCTTATGAGGAATAGTTAGTTCGGCTGCAGACGAGTCGTCCTAAGCACAGAAAACCCATATTCTTCATTTTTGACAATTCGTTCGATGCGTGTGACCCCATAGGACCATACTATGTTGGCAATGAGTCCGATCACATCGATCCTCATAAGACATGAGCGGACTCTAGCAAGCCATCATGCCTACCCAAATAGTATAATATCAAGTTCGATTTTCCTACATAGAACATATCACAATCCCATTGTCACACGATGTTATATTGAACATGAGTCATGGTCCACGTCAACTCATATTGTTCAATGCTTTCTCGTTACCAAGTAAATTGATTAATCGAATGATATTAATCACATTAATTCATTCGGGCATGGCCATGCACTACATCAATCTTACTTACGAGTGGCCAAGCAAACATCTCTCTTTACGAGGGACAATTTCCATCTTGATTTATCATTCTTCCCAACAAGAATCATACCATGCCAATGATAGCCCTTATTGTCATCCGGTTAAAGACAACGTTAAACTATATCAAACATGATATTCATCAAGCGGAAGACGATGATAATCTCAGGTCAAAGGATATCAATGATATGACTATATGAGATTTAACTATGACATTTGACCATGACATAAATCTCATAATGGGTCAAGTCCAGTACCTTGTTCTCTAACAAGTACCCACGAATCTAATGTGCATCTCCATGCATATAATCATCACATGATTATCCATCAGACTTCATACTAGTGCTTCATAAGTACTAGGGACACGATTATTAAAGCTAAACATGCAAACACATATAATAATCAAAGAAACAATCTCTTATATAAATGAACAATGACATTACATAAAGGTCTATCTCTATAGGCCTAGGGCACTAACACCTACAAGCCGTGCTTCCCATGAACAACCCTTGGTAATAAAGGGTCGAATTGATAATGTGGAATCTGAAAGACTACTTGTTGATACGGGGGCCTCCCGCGATATTCTGTATTATTCTGCCTTCCAACAGATGGGCCTGAAAGATACCGCACTGGAGCCTTATCACAGAAGGTTGGAAGGTTTCACCAACCACAAAGTTGGTGCCAAGGGAACTGTTGAGCTGGAACTGGAAATTGGCGAACATCCCTTCCGATCCACGGCTACCGTCACCTTCGTAGTCATGGATCTAACAAGCGATTATCATGCAATACTGGGCATTCCAAGTCAAGCAAAACTTGGGTTGGTCGACTCCTTTCCTCACCAACGAGTCAAATTTCCTACTCGTTCTGGAATTGGATGCGTGAGGGCGACCGCCAAGGACTTCTTGGAGCATGTCGTGAAGAGCCGGAAAAAATCTAAAAGTGTGGAGATAGACACCCCTGAGGACAATATCAAAATCTCTAAATCTCTGAAAACCACCCACACCAGCTCTAGGGTGAGCTATATCTGTGAGGTCCTAGATGTAGAGTCTACGGTCCTAGAAATTGCAGTTGACCAAGGCATAGTTCCATCCGTCTCTGAGAAAGATCCCATTCTCGTCAACGGCCAAAACTCGGAGGCCAACCATGACTTGAGAACGGTCGATCCTCCCGACGTCGATGAACTAATGGAAGAAGAAGGCCTCAATGTGAATGACAATGAGGGTAGGAGAATTAGAGAAATCATTATCAAGTCCCTGGAATTTCGAGATGGTCCTGAAATGGAGCGTGTGGACGAACTGGAAGAGGTAGTCATCAACCCTAACTATCCTGAGCAAAAAATCAAACTCGGGGGCCAGCTATCTCCGGAAGAGAAGGAAGAAATCATCTCTCTCTTAAAAAATAGTCTCGACGTCTTTGCTTGGAGGGTCGAAGACATGAGGGGGATCAATGAGGAAGTAGCCCTCCACCGCTTGGAAGTTGATCCATTGGCTAAAACTATCTCGCAGACTAGGAGAAACTTTGCAAGGGACAAGGAGGAAGCTATCAAGGAAGAGGTGCAAAAGTTACTGAGCGCCAAAATTATTCGTGAAATAAATTACCCCGTTTGGTTGGCCAATATGGTAATGGTAAAGAAGCAAAATGGGAAGTGGCGAATGTGCATCGATTTCACCGGTCTTAATAA
This sequence comes from Adenophora triphylla var. japonica, assembly GCA_022495995.1. Taxonomy (NCBI): domain Eukaryota; kingdom Viridiplantae; phylum Streptophyta; class Magnoliopsida; order Asterales; family Campanulaceae; genus Adenophora; species Adenophora triphylla. The sequence continues at coordinate 4,493 of JAFEMH010005389.1, forward strand.
GGCCTGCCCTAAAGACAGTTATCCTCTCCCCAGAATCGAAAATTTGGTTGACTCCATTGCTGGACACCAGACACTCAGTTTCCTAGATGCCTATTCAGGCTATCATCAGATCAAGATGGCGGAAGAGGACATCGTGAAGACGGCCTTCCAAACACCTGGGGGAAATTATTTCTACGTTATGATGCCCTTTGGGCTCAAGAATGCGGGTGCCACGTACCAACGTATGGTGAATGAGGTATTTGGCGCACAAATAGGACGGAACATGGAAGCCTACATCGAAGATATGGTTATTAAGACCAAGGAGGGTAGTCATGCCCCTGACTTGGAAGAGACAATAAACAACCTTCGAGCCAATAACATGAAGCTAAACCCAAGTAAGTGTGTATTTGGGGTGACAACTGGGAAGTTCCTGGGCTTCATGGTATCGCAAAGGGGAATTGAGGCGAACCCCGAAAAAATCAAGGCACTAATTGACATGAAGGAACCTACCAACATCAAGGAGGTTCAAAGATTAAATGGAAGAATAGCGGCACTGGAAAGATTCATAGCCAAATCCGCTGAAAAATTATTGCCTTTCTTCAAGGTTTTGAAGGGTATCAAGAGCTTCTCCTGGACTCCCGAATGCTCCGAAGCATTCCTCCGGTTGAAGGAGTACTTGGGTTTCCCTCCCTTGCTTAGCAGTCCGATTATCGGTGAGATGTTGTATGTATTCCTAGCCGCCACTGATCACGCAGTCGCAGCTGTTCTAGTTCGGAATGAAGAAGGAACGCAGAAGCCCGTCTACTATGTCTCCAAGACATTATCTGACGTGTAAAGCAAATATTTCAACGTGGAAAAGATAGCGTACGCACTAGTTATTGCCTCAAGGAAACTACGTGCCTATTTTTCTGTGCATCCTATCACTGTTTACACCAATGAACCATTGAAGAAGATCCTGCATAAGTTGGACGGCTCCGGACGTCTCCTAAATTGGTCAATCGCTCTTACTGAGTTTGATATCACTTACCAACCAAGGAAGTCCCTCCTGGCACAGCCTTTGGTTGACTTCATGGTTGAGACCACCTTTATGGGTGAACACCTCCCCACTTCCCGTAAGCAAAACACTGCAGAAGAGGAAGATTCTCCCATCGAACTCCCATCCAACTGCTAGATCTTGTACACAAACGGATCGGCCACAAAGGAAAGAAGCGGACCTGGAGTTGTACTAGCAAGCCCGGAAGGAGAGTACACCATGCAAGACATCATCCGATTCAAGTTCCCTGCCTCCAACAATCAAGCTGAATACGAAGCTCTAATATTTGGTATCGAGTTGGCATCCTTCTACGGAGCTACCAAGATGGCGGCTTTCTGTGACTCCCAACTAGTTGTCAAACAAGTAAAGGGAGAGTATAACACCCAAGACCCCACCCTTACCAAATATTGAGATCTGGTCCTAGACATGACAAGGAAGATGGAATTCTTTGAACTCAAGCAAATTGGCAGGGAAGACAACCAAATCGCAGACGTTTTATCTAAACTAGCGACTATGGATGTGTCTAAATCTAAGACCAATCCATACGTAGTTTTTGCTGAAGAACCTACGTATGAAAGATTACAAGTCATGCTCCTAGATGGAGAGAAGAAATGTTGGATCGATGACTACATTGACTACATCGAAAAGGGCCAACTCCCAGAGGATGAAGCACAAGCCAAACTCATCAAGAAGAGGTCCCTAAGGTTCGTTGCAATGAACGGAGTCTTCTACCGAAGATATTTCACCAAGACCCTGCTAAGGTGTGTCTATCCTAAGGAAATTGAGAACCTCTTGGCAGAAGTACATGAAGGTGTTTACGGCGGACACCCGAGGGCCAGAACCTTAGCTGACAAGATCATCTCGCTAGGTTACTATTGGCCAAACCTGAGGGAGGACGCGCACGCCTATGTTAAAAAATATGACAAGTGCCAGAGATTCTCCGACATTCCTAGACTACTGGCAGTTGAGCAAACACTTGTAATACCTACGTGGCCGTTTGATATGTGGGGGATCGACATCATCGGACCCTTCCCCCCCCCCACCCCCCGCCCGTGATAATTGCAAGTACGTGATAGTAGCTGTTGATTACTTCTCCAAGTGGATAGAAGCAAATTCATTAGCCAAGATAACAGAAGAGAACGCAATCAACTTTGTCCACGACTACATCTGGTGCCGATTTGGCCTCCCCCCACACAATTGTCTCTGATCATGGACTCCAATTTTCAACGACATTTACAACAGAATTGGGAAGAGTCAAAGTCCGCCATGCAAAGTCATCAGTCAGCAGACCCCAAGGCAACGGTCAAGCAGAGGCTGCCAATAAACTGGTCCTAACAACCCTTACTAAGAACCTTGAGGGACGCGAGGGCAGATGGTTGGACGAACTTCCCCAAGCTTTTTGGGTTGTTTGCACAACCACCCGGGGGCCAACCGGGGAAACTCCATTCGCACTAACCTTCAGTTCTGAGGCTATGGCACCAACTGAAATGGCCATCCCCACTGTGAGAAACTCCCATTACGATGATCAAGTCAACAAGGTCAATAGGCTCCTAGACCTGGACCTGATAGATGAAAAATGACTAGCTGCGCAGATGAGGATGGTAAACTACAAACAAAGGACCAAGGCATATCATGACAAGAGAGTCATCAGAAGAGTATTCCAAGTAGGCGATTGGGTACTTAGAAAAATTGAAGCAATCGGTCCAAAGGCAGAACAAAATAAGCTCTCCCCAAATTGGGAAGGTCCCTATATCATCACTCAAGTCATTCGAGAGGGGACCTACAGATTGAAGACTAAGGAGGGGAAGGATCTCAAGCATCCATGGCATTCCGACAATCTTCAAAAATATTATCATTAGTCTAGTTCATTTTGTAATAGATTAGTTTCCCGTTTTCAGTCTTTTACTTCTTAGTTTGATAGGATTGCAGTTCGATGTAATCACGTTTCAGTTTATGAAAGCAACTTCTTCCGACATGCAAGGCAACTATCAACTCCTGACACAAACACCAGAAGACGAGGATCTTATCCCCGACTCTTCAAAGCACGTGCCTTACGTCTTGACGAGGGTCCACCTCGACTCAATGACTATAGGCTCCTAACAGCCAACACGAGGATCCTCCCTCGATATGATGGCTTACCTTACATCCTGACGAGGGTCCGTCTCGATTCAAGGATTATAAGGTTCAAACAGTCAAGACCGAGGACTTCTCCTCGGCCTATTGACTTGCCTCACGTCAAGACAAGGAAACACACCTTGTCACTACGACTAACAGGCATCACGTCTGAAACCTGTGCACGAGTCATCTTCCTCGGCATAAGGAGATGAAAAAGAAGAAAACACCCAACAATCAAAGCCGAGGAGCCCCTTCCTCGGCTTATACGACTTAAAATGTAGTCAGGACCGAGGGACTCCACCTCGGCCTAACGACTCACTTCATAACCGGGGGACGAGGGACCTTCCTCGACTTCCTCCCAACAACAAGTCTTGTATTTGTACATAACCAACAAACAAGCATGCAAACAATTCATCAAAGCAAACACAACATGAATTGAAACAAAAGGACTTTTCATTAATATTCAAAGGGAAAGTACAAGTCCTACCAATAATTACAACAAAAGGAAAAGAAAAATAAAAAATCTTAAGTCTGTTGTGCATCATCAAAAGGTTTCTCCAGGAAATCCTCTGTGGCGGCATCAGGGGGAGGAGGGATAGTTTGTTCAGTTTATGCATCAGCCTCCTCGGCATCTCCTCCCTCGGCCTCGACTTCCATCCCCTTATCTTCAATGGCCTCCACCAAGGCTTAGAGATTTTTGGGATCAACAGACGGGGGTACCCAAGCCTCTCGGCCTGCTCGGGCATCTTCCCTGGCCATGATGTCCAAGTTGTACTGGGAGAAGGGAACAAGGTGGTGAAGGGCCCTAGCTTCCTTGTTGAACTGATCCTGGCTGATCAGCCGAGCAATCTTATTCACATCTAAGCCAGTGGAAGAATCAGCCAATAGACGACGAGCCAGGTGAAGGTAGCCGTCCTCGAACATTGTGTCCGTCTTCGCGTCCACGGCATCTTGAAAGCCCGGCTGGCCTTAAAACGTGCCACAGCTTCCTCTTCCCTAGAAGGAAGGTGGCTTCAAAATCCCGACACTTAGCCTCGACCTCCTCGGCCCTCACCTGGACCTCGGCCTTGAGCTTTTCCAGCTCAGCCAGCTCGGAGTTCTTTTGCCGAAGGGCTTCCTCGGCTTGCATGCGAGCCTCCTGGGCTTGCCCGCGAGCCTCCTCGGCCCTCATTATCTCGGCATCTACCTTGGCCTGAGCCTCCTCGAGCTTGGCATCCTTGGCTTTCAGTAGCCCGACCAAAGCAGCCTTCTCGGTCTCACCCTTCTTCTGGGCGGCCTTAGCTTCATACAACTGCTTGTCTGTATTCTTGGACAAGACGTTCTCATAGGCCGTGACAGTAGCAAGCTGTAAGATAAATCAATGTCAGATATATTATCAAGTATAAAGTTACGAGATCAACGAGACTAAGTATACGAGATAGTTACCTCGGCAATCAAAAGTCCCTTACGACACAGCAAGTTCTCCTTGCTCGGCTTGTCTCGAACAAGCTCCTCATAAGCCTCCTCGTCCAAGGCCCTTTGAACGGGAGCTCGGCCCAATCTCAGTAGAGCACCCTTCCTGTTCTGCAGAGGGATGCCCCTCAAATGTGGGACATTTGCCACCATATGCCGGGCAAGCTCCTCGGCATCCTCATGGTTTTTAATAGTTTGGATGGTGAGGACGGGAGGAGCTTGGGGATTGGAAGGCTCCCCGACAGCACGTTTGGCTTGGGGCTCCTCGGCACACGCACCTTGGGGCCTCTTCTGACCCGATTGACGGTGGACGAGATCAGTCTCCTCGACTGATGGAGGCTCAGTCTCTACCTCAGTAACATCAACATGGGGGCTATGCCCCTCTACAGTTGGTATATTTTCTTGGCCTTCGGAGGCCCCCTCCTCAGATTCAACATCCCCGTGCAACTTGACCGGAAGAGGTTGGTCTCCCTTGGCACTCAGCAGGAGATTACGGCGGTTAGCCTCCTCCTTCCTATCCGTCAAGGCCGACTGCTTGGCCTGGCGTCTCTTCCTCTTGATCAGTTCGACGACGCTCAATTGCTCCATTGCTAATTCTGCCTCCTGCTCGGGGGATAAGTCTACAAAGACAAGGATGAGATCTTCACATTACGAAGTTGATTAAAACACGCAATCAAAAAACTCAAGTATCAAAGACGAGGGAAAAACAATTACATCCTACGACATCAGTCTCTCTCAAACACTGATCCACGGGAATGAGCTTGCACCTCGCACAATCTTCATGAAAGACAAGGCCGGGGTGCGTTCTCCAGTCATTGAAACGTCTTCCTCTCTTAACAGTAACGAGGGGAACCATCCCGTCCTTCGGCCCCGGTATCAGTCCTGCCTGGACATAGTAGCGGTCATCGGATTCTAAAGCTGACCAGTCAAGGAGCCCGACCTCGGCAAATTCCTCGAGGCGCTTGATCAGGTCCTTAGTTCACCCATACTTCTGCACTGGACCCGACGAAGTTGGCACATCGGCAGGAGAGGGGAACTCCCAGCCTCTTCGGCTCTCTACCCTGATGACATGGTTTTCCCAGCCTCCAACCTTGCTGGACATGGGAAGGATTATCTTTGGCTTCTTGGATTCACTCCTAAGGACGAGGAGCCTAGAACCCTTGATATACCCGACAGAGAAGAAATGACGGAAAGCGGCTTGGGTAGGCTCGAACCCTAAACTGCGGCATAAAACAATGAAACTAACAAGGACCCTGGTCCCGTTAGCTCCCAGCATGGCCGGGACAGCCCTCACATCACCCAAGAACTCGTTGATAAAGGGGTCTAAAGGGAGACGAAGTCCCTGTTGGAATTGCTTGAAATAAAAATGGACGTGGTTGTCGTTGTAGTAGAATCTATACTCCTCGGCATCCGTCGCGAAGGTGGGTTTGCCGATATAAGTTAGCCGGTACTCATTCTTATCTACCCCATATCTCGTGTATAGCTGCTACAACATGGGATCCCCGGCCTTTGGTGGTTTTTCTCGGCCTCGTCTACCTCCTCGGCCTCCTCTCCCTTGGCCTCTCTTGCCTTCAACTTGAGCACCTTCAACAAAGGCGTCAACTATTCTGGTAGACGAGGAGGTCTCTCCCCCTCTTCCCGTCATATCTGCAAAAAGACGAGGAGTCAAAAGTTAGTTACCTCGTCCATGGTTGATCTTAAGACGGGGAAGAGGGACACCCCTCCTCGTCATTACATTCTCCCGGCACACGAATCAAGACTAAACTTGGTTTATTTCCACAACACACGGATTCTCAAAGGAGAAATCAAGACTACACTTGATTTGTTCCATCACACGCAATTTTCAAGAGGGAAGTCAAGACTATACTTGAATTTCCTTTTCACACATCATCACACAACATATTTTCCCACGGAGAAGTCAAGACTATACTTGATTCTCCTTTCCGTACATCTCTCAACATTCTTCGAATCCCCCTAGATTCGATCCCAAAGTCTTGCTACAATTGGTAAGACTTTTATTAATATTTCGTTCCCTATTATTATTATTGCTATATTAGAATAATTTACTTGCATGCTTAATATATATTTAATTGTGCCTTTATGCTAGATTTAGGACTATTTCAATATATTTAAATATGCATAGCCGAGGATGATCTAAGGTTTCGTCCAAGAAACCCAATGGATCTAGGAACTATTTCTTACCTTCCACCTTAAGTAATAATTGTCCCATGATCAACAATTCCCCAAGGATGAACATTGATTAGTGCACCTTCCGAGGGCCTAAATCAAAGGTTCTAGGGTGTGATCATCAATTAATTCTTTCTCTCCCCTCCTCCTTATGCATGATCCTATTTCTTCTATCTATTCCTGTAAACACCGCACATAACCAACACCCCACATGCTAGAAAGACCGATCCGTCGGGCAATAGGAGTGATAACGTTTCTTCTTCTGTTGTAACTTGACCCCCGAACCCAATTAAATGTTTAGCCTTTTTTCAAAGCTTTGGGCTATATCAAAGTGGCGTGGCGACTCTCAAAATTAAACTAATATTTTAATATGGTTTAAAGCGAGTGTCACTTAATGAATATCCCATTTCGATCCGACATTACATGATTATTTATTTCAAACCTCCGAATGCGCGTTGCATCGGGACGGGGTATTCACAGTGGCGACTTCGCTGGGGAACTGTTTTGAAACTTTTTCAAACTTAGTGGGTCAGACTTTCGTTTTCTTTTATGGTGTTGTATTTTGCTTTCTTTTTCTATTTTTTCTGTTCTTAACTGTTGCATTGCATGCATGCATCTCCTAAAATAAAATCTTTCTCTTTTTTTTTCTTAAAAAAAGAATTAGACCTTTTTTGCCTCACACTACCACTAAAGTTCGTGTCACACTGCACAGACACCCTTAACCCATCGGAGAAACCAAAGTGCGGGAAGTGTGGTGATCATGTCGCCCCCCTTCCGAGTCTCACTTGGTCATCCACTCATTAGTGCGCTTCGGCTGCACGGTGGGAGCCTGAAACCTAACCCTTGTGCTGCCCACTTTGTTAGGAGTACACTCCCTGTGACCGGTTGGTTTGACTAGCTTTTTCATGTAGACAATTAATAGGGTCTTTATGTTAAGTCACTACGAACCAGTGATAAGTCAAGATCTATAGAGAGAAAAGAGCACAAAAAATTGATTTCCTTCTAAAGGACGTGCCATGCAAGGTGGAGCGCTTGTTAAAAGATCTTGTCCTGTCATAAATTTGTAGTACTTCCCATAAATATCATATTAAGTATCTATATGAGACGGTTAGTCGTTAGGATCCACCACTTTAGGACCTTTAGTTAGTTGCGAAAAAGGGGTACCCCTTCCAACCAAGAGTAAGTTCCATAAAAAAATGGAGGGCCTTTTTGTAAATAAAATGCTTAACTATCCTTCAATCTAGGACCCTTCAAAGTTCTACCTCTCATCTCTTGAACCTTCCATAGTCTTCTCCCTTAGCCTTAAAACCATCCATAGTTTAGATTCTTATCCCTAGCACCTTTCAGCCAAAAATCCACCTAGGGCAAACCTCTCTCGACCAAACCACCATCTAGGGCCTACCAAAGCCAACTTACCAACCAAGGCCAATCCTCCTCCAAGTCCAATTAGCTCACCCTCATTTGACCAAGGATCGAGTCATCTTCCTCTTCCTCTTTTACATTCATCCTCTCTCTTCCTCTAAACTTAAACCTGGTTGTATCACCAATCGGGCCCCCCCCTCGAACTACGATGACCTGAGACTCGTATCTTAAATGGTAAGGGTTACGTAGGCAACTTCAGCCCGGTCAAGCTCTCAAACTGTGGAGATCAACTATTTTCTCAAAGATGCCTCAAGATTAATTATGAGTCTAATTCAACTCATTGGTTCGACTCTGCCATATGTTCTTACAGGATTCTACATCATGTCTCTGGAGAAAAGCATTGAAGCCCTCAAAGAAGTCTCAAACATGAGGATGGGAGTGATTAACCTCCTCAAAGACATGCATGAAATTGAGCAACACCATTTGTCCTACATCCAAGAATACTTGAGAAGAGTTCCTCCTCCTGTTCAATTCCAGGGTCCCTACCATCCACATGCTTGTGGTCCCACTTATGGTTCAACGCATCAAAATTTCTCCTTCAGGATGCCTGCTATGGCCACCAACCAACGAAGGGCACCAATACCCAAGTCACCCCCAAATTCAATCCAAGAGAAGAAAATCGGCAAGGAACATTTCGATGACTTAGGAATGCCTGTGGGTGAATTCTTCGACATTTTGGTGGAAAAGAATTTGATCAAGCCGCTCGAGAACTACAAGCCTGTTAACAAGAGGGCTAACTTGGATGAATCCAAGTTTTGCAGATACCACAAGTACGCCGGGCATACCACTGACAAATGTGTGCAACTGAAGCATTTAATTCAAAGATTGATCAACCAAGGGAAAATCCAAGGCCTCATTGATGAAGGAACCCTCGCCCTCCAAGGGAAGATTTAGATTCATTCATTTAGTAGGTTCTAGTGTGTCTTTCTTACGTTCACTTTGGGCATTGATATGTAATGTCCACTTTAGATCAGTTACTTCAATAATAAAAGAGTCTTTCTTTTCTCTCTAGACTTGAGACATAATCTCGCATTACTTTCAAGAAGATTGTCTTATTTATAATTATCACTTGATTGCTAATCTCACTGATAAACTCACCGGCTAATAAAATAAAAATGAATGCTTTGATTGGAATAAACAACTCCCTGTTCTTTCCTCATATACACCATCTCTATGCACCCTTCTCTCATACACTCTCCCCATACTCCACCATATACTCTTCATACACTATCTCCAGACCCTCTCCTTGTACACACCCTCTATGCCCCCTCGAGCATACCCTTCCCCAAATACACTCTCCCCCGCTTGACCTCCTTTCCATATGATCAAGACAAGCACCAAAGACCGTTGTTGCTCATCATCAGAAAATAGTTGCTCACGCCACTGCAATTTAAAGAAGATGCAAGGAGTTGTTCTTATCCTTCACAAGTGCTACATGAATATCAACTTGGGGCTCACTAACCCCCCAATCTCGCGTCTCCTCTGATTTTCCATTTGATCGATAGGCTTTCGTTGAATATGCTCACATATCTTTCTCATGGTCCGAATATATTTTGCCTCACTTAAAAGGCCAGTTAAATGAGTTTTGCATTTATTTTAAATACTCTTTGGAGAGTGCTATCCAGTAGTGATTGAAGCTTAAACCTCTCACCATAGGAAGCCATAACCTTACCCTCACTAAATAATACCCTTTCATTTCAAGATCGACAAGTTTTGAAACCTTAAGGAAGAAGCCCATACTAGGGGCTCCCCTGACTCACAAAGGAAGCAATCACCTCCAAGCTCAATAAAGGCGGAATACAAAAGAAGCCCATACAAGGGACTCCCTTGGCTCACGAAAGAAGGGACCACCTCCAAGCCCAAGAGGGAAAAGGCAAACGCCTCCTAAAGCATACGCTAGGGGCTATCGCGAGCAAACGAATCCGAAGGCTTTTCTCGAGAAGAGGGTGTCAAAAAAAAACACTCGCGATCAAGTTACCTGCTGAAATCACAACAAACTCGCGAGAAGAAGCAACAAAGATTCCCTCTTGGACAAATCCCGTGAACCAATTCCAAAGTCCATCCTCTCACTTTTAGAGGATTCCATCACCACCCTTGACCGCGTCAAAATCAAAGTTAACCTCACTCTTAGAGGTTCTGAAGAAGCAACAACAAGAAAATCCCTTCACCCTAGAGATCCCAATCACATCCCTCAAACCAACCTCTCAGCAAAAGGCCCAGCCGACCTCTCACTTTAAGAGGTCATATTAAGCATCACCCAATGATCGATCGCAACCCAAAGACCAGCTACAACCGCTACCGGACGGTATTCTCATCTTGAGTCACTTGTTATCCCACGTGAGCATATTACGTACTCTCTACAAGTTTGGGAACTAGTCCTATTCTTGAAAATCGTTCATTCGACTCCTCAAACACTGTCTGCAAAAGTCCCACTGGGCTTCGCATCCGTGCCTCTCAGCGGCACTCCGGTAAAAGCAAGGAGACGCGCGCCATGGACTACTCCCCTCGGCCTGCGAAAACAAAGGAACAACGAATCTTAACTTGAAAGAATGAAAAATAGAAGGGGCTATAATCAGTCAAATTCCCACCTTTTCTTCTACTCCAATCTTCCATTCCAATCTTTTTTCTATTTTTCACTCTTTCTCATGAAGAAGATCAATGCAACGGCAGCCCGCACGACAATTATCACAGAACAGCCCAGAACAGCAAGCAACAACGGAACATCCTTCTCCTTCTAAAGTCAAGCCAGATTTCACCATCAATCGATTTTCTCTCTCCTATTCCAGCTTCAAATCAAAGCAATCATTATTTGCTTAATTATATAACTGGAATTTGATAAACCAATCAGTGAGATCCATTCTCGAGCAACCAAAGTATAATTCTGAATAAAACAACTCTTCAAATGTCTCGACAGGTCTTCTTTTTCTACATCATAGGAAAATAGAGCCAAACACTGTCTTTCTGTCTGCAGGGGCTTCCATACACTTTTCCACACCTTGTGATACTTATACTCTCCCAAAAGAGTCAAACCCAAAAGCGAGAGTGTCATACACAAATTCGGGATCCATCCCCACATTCGAAAAATGTGCCCCTGCACATATACATTTCTGAGTCTTGTCCAAGTGACTGATTGACTGTGGTTCGAAACGATGGGTCGCCTCCGTGGCTACAAGATGACTCTGTCTGCAATAGGGATACATTGAATCTCTCCAAACTGGGGCTTTTGTTAAGTTGTTCTCTCAGGCTCTCTTTACCAGATTCCCTTCGGGTTTCCTTTGCATCATCGACTGGGGCTTCGCCAAGGTCACTTCATCAAACATTTGAAGCCCCCCCCCTCAACGAAAATGGGTTGACTATGCGGTTCTTCAGAAAAGGCCAAAGGCTCTAACAAGAATTAGGGCTCCAACGAAGTCATATCTAGGAAGAAGGGCATCCCTTGTCATCAAGATCAGCATATGACAAACTCTTTTGAGGTAGTTAGAAATGTAATTAATCATAAGGCCTCCTTATCAAATAAACATGCTTTCAAAATGCTATCCTCTTTGGCACCTTGTTTACAAAATCACTCTTTGGTCTCCACAAATTTTCAAACTCTTCAAGTCTATCAAAGACGCCTCTCTCTCAAGATGACTCGGTCCTACCCCTTATCTCTGGACAGCAAGCTTATCCAATCCCATCTTCTACCATAGACACCTATTCAGCCTCGCCTTGCTTAAACCATAACCTTTCTGCTCAAACTGCCTTGTTTAGACTTACCATAATGTAAAACCCTAGCCCCAAGCCTAGGTGACAAATACCTATCTAAACCCTAGCCTCAAGCCTAGGTGACAAATACCTCTCAAAACCCTAGCTCTAAGCCTAGGTGACAAATACCTATCTAAACCCTAGCCTCAAGCCTAGGTGACAAATACCTCTCTAAAACCTAGCCTCAAGCCTAGGTGACAAATACCTCTCTAAACCCTAGCCTCAAGCCTAGGTGACAAATACCTATCTAAACCCTAGCCTCAAGCCTAGGTGACAACTACCTATCTAAACCCTAGCCTCAAGCCTAGGTAACAAATACCTATCTAAACCCTAGCCTCAAGCCTTGGTGACAAATACCTCTCTAAACCCTAGCCTCAAGCCTAGGTGACAACTACCTATCTAAACCCTAGCCTCAAGCCTAGGTAACAAAAAACCCTCTCTAAACCCTAGCCTCAAGCCTAGGTGACAAAAACCCTCTCTAAACCCTAGCCTTAAGCCTAGGTGACAAATACCTCTCTAAACCCTAGCCTCAAGCCTAGGTGACAAATACCTCTCTAAAGCCTAGCTTCAATCCCAATTCAATTCCTAGGGTGACGTCCTGACACGTCAATTGCTAGGGTGACTTTTCATTACAGTGTACAAAAATAGAAAATGTCCATAAATAGAAAATACTAACATTCAAATTAACTCATTAAACTTGTACATAAAGCATTTGCATTACATCAGTGAGTCAGCATCAAAATAGAGTCTGCATGTTTCTTTCCTACTTTTTCCCTACAGGAATTACAAAATAAAAAGCCCTAATGACCCCGACGGGAGGTCGAAGCGCGACCATGGGAAAATCTAGATGTCGAACTACCCTCATCATGGGATCGCTGCCTCCGCTGCACTGGATCCACGTCCACCGACCTCCGAGATTGGCAAGAAAGTGTCTGCACCGCACTCCTCAGCAGACGGCTCAGTATATTGGTCTGCCTCACAGCCCGCACATAGGAATCCCGGGTAACCTGCAAAATCAGACGCGAGAGTCACACCATGTCTAAAACATAATAATCGGTGCATAAAAAGGAAAAGTAAGAGGTATACCCGCCCGCCGGCACTGTCTGGAGGAAGCTGAGCACCCTCGACCTTGTCAGCCTCTGTGGGCGTCAAGTCTACCCTCACCTGCCCGTCGCTCATATGCACAAAGAAATGGTCAGAAATGGAGGCATGTCTACAATCTCGGGATGTCCAGCACCCATCAGCTCGGGGATAACCAAGCCCTGCTCCCCTATACCGGTAACCTCAGCAGCCCGCCTCACCACCTGTGGCGACCTCAGAAAATGCTCCACAAAAGTCATATAATCCGTATCAAGTCGGAACTCAGAAGCAGGGATCCCCTGCAGATACTCCGCCCTCCTCGCCAAGCGGTTGGGATACCACATATTCCTGGGAGGATGCTGGGGCGCATAAAGCGGAGCCCACGCATAATGCTGTCTCGCCACCCGCTCTCCCAAGTACATCTCATCAGCAAGCAAACCAACCAACAATCTACGGGAAGCAGTCACATCCCGGACAGCACCAACCGTCTCTGAAGCCTCAGGAGTCCAAGGGTAAAGTAAAAACTCGATCCTACTGGGACCACTGAAAACAGCCCTCAGCTCAGACTCGCGGACCGTCTTCTGGGCCCCCTCAATCCGGTTTTCCTTCCTCCAATAGCGCAAGACAGGCACATCCCGAGTCTGGTCACGCAAAGTAAACGGGGCGACACTGAAAATCTCATAGACCCACGCCTGCAAAAGACACGGAAAGCGGATATTCATAAGAACAGAAAGACAAGTAATAAGTAAGTGGACAATAAAAATGACAAAAGTTGGCATACCTCCAGAACAAACTGAAAAGCGTCAAAGGAAGAGGTATTAGACCTCGAGACAGTATCCAGAGCCCGATACAGTTCGGCCAAGCAGGCCCCTCCCGGGAGATATCCGCACTGCATCCAAATCCTGCTAAAGCACCCAACAAAGAAAAGCAGACATCTTTTGCTTGGGCACGGAGTTGGGGAAGAGGGCCAACGAGAAGCCATACCGAGGAATCCTCGAACAAGCGCATCAAGCCCGTACTGGCCAACTCTATACTGACCAATGGCAGCCACAACAAGCCTATACAGCTTCCCCGCATCAACACCGAAATTCCTACTCGAGCCCAAGCTAGCACCAAACAACTGGACCTGACGAGCTGAATCGGCATGAAGAGTATCATCGTAAGGAAGAACTATGTTCGTGAACCTCAAGCCGGTAAGAACGGCAAAGTCTGTAGGAGTAATTGTGGCCTCCCCCCAACTCAAATGGAAGGTATGTGTCGTGTCCCACCAGAACTCCCGACACACCTTCACCACGTGATGCACTTCCTGATGCAGCCCATCTCAGTAGGACCATGTCAAAAAAGGGAGCCAGCCCCAAGCCCTGTACCCTCTCACGAGGACTACCCTCACCGACCGGCAAGGACGCCCACAACTCTCCTACCGCCTTAAGGGAGCTACGTACCTTCATCTTCTTCCCCTGCAGGTAAACACAACACAGGTACGTTACATTACTCGTATTTAAAATTATAACACTTGATACATGCATGTATTATTTCGTTAAAAAAAAATAAATTCTTGTACCTTCATCCCAACACGGGAGCGAAGTCCCGTGGAGCCGTGACACTCCTGACCCGCATAAAAATCAGACTGGTTTCGCAACGGGAAATGTAGCCTCGAAGAGCGGTAATTACGAGAAGCCCGCCGCCTCCTCGCATCAGCATCCCCACCGGCATCACTCCTGTCACTCTCCCCGGCATCATGATCACCACCCTCGTCATCATCACTAGCGCCAACACCACTGCCATAGCCAAAGGGACCCCCAATGTCGCCGGAGTACGAGCCCAAGGATTGAAATCTGGGCGATTTATCATGGAAATTACATCGTTGACCCAATCTGGAGGATCCGTGGCAAGACCATGCAAACTCGGCACAAAAACAACGAAGGCACTCGAAATTTTCAGGCGAAAAAAAAAAAAGAAAAGGCTTCAGAGTTCGACGGAGAAGAAGAAAGCGTAGAAGAAAGATGAAGACAGGTGCAGATATAAAGGCCGATCGGCCGAGGATCTGACCAATAAAAAGAAGGGCCGATCGGCACCTTATTTTGTGCTTCTTCTGGATCAAACGAACGGTCCAGATCTCACCTCAGTAACGCGGATCCTCGTCAACTGTCCTTGGCCAATCACGACATAGGGCCGATCGATCCTTTCTCTTTCCCCGCCTCGGTCAGCGTCCCCTCGATCTTAATGTTTGACCAAGCTTTAATAACACCCATTTTTTTTTCTAAAAAAATTTTTACTCTTTTTATTATTATTTATAATTCAAATTCTTAATTTTCGGGGTGACTCCCACACAGTCAAATTCTTATTTTTCGGGGTGACTCCCACACAGTCAAATTCTTATTTTTCGGGGTGACTCCCACACAGTCAAATTCTTATTTTCGGGGTGACTCCCACATAGTCAAAATCCTTATTTTTCGGGGTGACTCCCACACAGTTAAAGCTCTTATTTTCGGGGTGACTCCCACACAGTCAAATCTTTGGGTGACTCCCCGTACAGTCAAATCTTTGGGTGACTCCCCGTACAGTCAGATCTTTGGGTGACTCCCCGTACAGTCAGATCTTTGGGTGACTCCCCGTACAGTCAGATCTTTGGGTGACTCCCCGTACCGTCAAATCTTTGGGTGACTCCCCGTACCGTCAAATCTTTGGGTGACTCCCCGTACAGTCGAATCTTTGGGTGGCTCCCTGCAGTCAAATCTTTGGGTGACTCCGTCTGATCGAATCTTTGGGTGACTCCCGTGCAGTCACGTATCCTCGACACCACGCGTCTTCCATTCTTCAGAGTACTAATGCCCATTCATTTCTATCCCCGGCAGTTTTCCGAACTACGACTTGGCTTGATTCCTCTTGGGATACGTAGGTAGCCCGACATGGGTTCAGCCGCTCGACTTACCTGGTCATCTTTCATTTGCGACTCAGCTCGAGTCCAAACCTCACATCCGCAAGATCATTGTCTTACCTCCTGAAATCCCTTTTTTTCAGGACGGATCCTATTTTTATCGTCGACCCCACTTGTCTTGCAAGAAGCGTCGCCGAGGGGCTACTGTTAGTACCCGGTCCTAAAAAAGGGTATATTAAATATTCTGACCCGGTTTAATTAACAAAACCCTAAAATAATCTATTCATTCTGTTCCCTCCGCCGTCAGCCGTACGCGTGGAAAGTACGCCAGGAAGAAGTGCCGATCGGCCCTTCTCTTTTAAGTGCCGATCGAGCCTTATTTTTAATGCCGATCGACCTTTATTTAAAGCGCCGATCGACCCTTGCCTTTTTGTGCCGATCAACCATTATTATTAGGGCCGATCGACCCTTTCCTCGGTCCAGCCCATTTCCCGAAGCATTATAAATACGTGCACTCGGTACTCACTCAAGACACGGTTTTTTCCCCACATCTCCCCACACACGTTCTCCCGGCACACGAATCAAGACTAAACTTGGTTTATTTCCACAACACACGGATTCTCAAAGGAGAAATCAAGACTACACTTGATTTGTTCCATCACACGCAATTTTCAAGAGGGAAGTCAAGACTATACTTGAATTTCCTTTCCACATATCATCACACAACATATTTTACCACGGAGAAGTCAAGACTATACTTGATTCTCCTTTCCGTACATCTCTCAACATTCTTCGAATCGCCCTAGATTCGATCCCAAAGTCTTGCTACAATTGGTAAGCCTTTTATTAATATTTCGTTCCCTATTATTATTATTGCTATATTAGAATAATTTACTTGCATGCTTAATATATATTCAATTGTGCCTTTATGCTAGATTTAGGACTATTTCAATATATTTAAATATGCATAGCCGAGGATGATCTAAGGTTTCGTCCAAGAAACCCAATGGATCTAGGAACTATTTCTTACCTTCCACCTTAAGTAATAATTGTCCCATGATCAACAATTCCCCAAGGATGAACATTGATTAGTGCACCTTCCGAGGGCCTAAATCAAAGGTTCTAGGGTGTGATCATCAATTAATTCTTTCTCTCCCCTCCTCCTTATGCATGATCTCGTTTCTTCTATCTATTCCTGTAAATTAACACCGCACACAACCAACACCCCACATGCTAGAAAGACCGATCCGTCGGGCAATAGGAGTGATAACGTTTCTTCTTCTGTTGTAACTTGACCCCCGAACCCAATTAAATGTTTAGCCTTTTTTTCAAAGCTTTGGGCTATATCAAAGTGGCGTGGCGACTCTCAAAATTAAACTGATATTTTAATATGGTTTAAAGCGAGTGTCACTTAATGAATATCCCATTTTGATCCGACATTACATGATTATTTATTTCAAACCTCCGAATGCGCGTTGCATCGGGACGGGGTATTCACAAAGATTCAAAGAAATTCATCCAAAATTCAAAGAGAATCAAAATTTTCCAGAAAAGAAGCTTCAACAAACTCAGCAATGGCGGTTTTTTACATCAAAATCCCTTCTAAAAACCCTAGAAATGGCAAAATCATAGACGGAAAGCACAAAAAGGAAGAAACGTATACCTGATTGCTGAGGAGTGACCGGAATCAAGTGGAGAAATTGAATACGCCGGAGAAACAAATCTTCACCGGAAACTGGGTTCGAACAGGTCAAGAAAGTCGTCAGAGGGTTTATCAAACTTCTTGACTTTGCTCTCAAATAATACGGGTGCAGAAAGGTTGAAATGAATGGGGTTTTAGTTTTTATACTCGCCCAAAACGGGTCAAACCCGAAAGTAAAATGGGCCAACGGGTATGGCGCCCCAAGCATTCAATGCCCGGAACAACTTTCAAGACGTGTCAGGTATGGGGGCTCATATCTCATCATCATGGCAATAACCGACGGATAATGAAACGACGCACTACTGAAACGACAACGAAGCGTGGCAAACCTGTTCGTATTCTAATAGCCGAGGACGAGATGACTTTCTCCTCGTCCTAGGTCGAGCTAGAAAGTCGGGGGCCACTGAACAGTATAAACCGAGATACGAATGTGGGCTTGACCGGGTCAGGCCCAAATGGATTGGGCCCTAAACATAATCCATCTCCAGGGTACGAGAAACAACAATGGGCTTCCTCGGTCTCGTATATCGTCATCAACAAGGCTAATCAAGGCTCAACATGCAAGTATAAATGTTCCAATTATGAGTGACGAGGATACCTTCCTCGTATGTCGAGAGGTACCTTCCTCGGCCTTAACATTATCAACGGGCTCTTCATACCACTATTTACTCCCCGGTTCATCATGCTCCGAGAGATCATGAATGACAAGGAGAGAAAAGTTCGCACCTCGCCATATCATCATATGACGAGAAGACAAAATCATGCGTCTTGGCATATCCACATGTCGGCAGATCATCAACTGACGAGGAAGCAAAATCATGCATCTCGGCTTACATGCAAATGCCGAGATAAGAAATTTGTGTTCCTCGGCTATCCGGCAAGCAGATTGAACAGTCATATTCAAACAAGGATTCAATAATTATTATCCAATCAGGATTGTAATCATCTACATCAATTCAAGTCAAACAATGACTCCTTAACAGATATAATCCTCTGAGGATTATATCTTATCTCTTTACAAGTTCAATTCAACATGAATTCTATCAATCCATCCCTATAAATACAAGTCATATAGCACATTATTTGGTAGGTTACTCTTTACATACAGAAACTCTGTCAATTTAGTTTCTCATATCATAACCGTGAACTTATACTCACGCCGGAGGGCCTTCGCCGGTCAAGCCCCGGCTTAGTTTACGTGTTTTCTCTTATTTTCAGGCCTAGCAATCGCCGGAGCAAACGATCGTTTGGATTTGGGCTGATTTGACGATTTTTGCATCATCACTGATGCTAATTTTTTGGATGAAGTATTTATACAAAATTTTAATTTAATTATGTAATATTTATTTAAAATTGGAAAAAAATAATTATATCATGGATAAATTACTATAGAACGCAGAGCTAAGCAGTATGGATGATTAAAAATGATATAAAAAAATTTGTAAAGTGGCTGTTGTACCTTAGATTAATTTAACAAACAAGAAATAGTCCCAATGTTTAACCATCCGTCATCATACAGCTCTTTGTACAAAATCATGGAATCGTGACGTTTTAAATATTAAAAAAATCTAACAGAAAATAATGGACAACAAGAAAGACAAATCCACATTCCAAAACTCAATCCCCAACATCACTTTGCCCTTCTTCCAATTTAGCACGGCAAGTTCTTGCTTTGCTTGCTTCAGCAAATCAGGTAATTGATTCAAAATTTAGATGTGTGTGTGAGGGTGTTATCATTTTTTGAAGAATATTTTAATTAGGAAAAATTCGTAAGTTATTTTATTTAGAAAAGTGGAAAAAATATTTTTCGGAAAATATTTTCTCCATTTTTCGGTGCTTACCAAACATCGAAAAATAGGAAAAACGTTTTCCGTAAAATATTTTCCCCCAAACACACGAAGCCTTGGCTCTTTTTTTCATGTGGACTAATAAAATAAACTCAAAATCTTAAAAAAATCAGTTCTTCCAAACAATTATAGTAACAATTTTGTAACTTTCATTAGCATAATTATTTTTTAATTAAATTATTTGTCTAAATGTGATCAAGTTTATCACAATTATAAAAAATAGTGGGACAGAAGGAACAATTCAAGTATATTAATAAATGTTATTCAAATAAAATGAATGTGAAACCTTACCCCTATTCTGTCACTACCATTGTTGATATACTTGAATAAATACTTGATTGACTTGCTTTGATACAGTATTTCACGTTGATGTGAGCTTGATACTTCAACAATAGATATGCATTATAAGGTACAATGTACCTATTATCAAGCAAAACTCCACCTTTTTCTACATTGGCACCAGTGTCTCTCCTCTTATAGACATAATATCCGTTCTCGTCAATGAATGTCCCTTCATTAAAGCTTTTGGAGAAATTCTTTGTGCATCTTTTTTTATCCATGCACGGGAATTTCGGGTTAGCAGCACCGCAGGGACCATGCATCATATATTCTTTCACAGCTTCGTATAATTTCGAGTCATTTTCTTTGTCGGGAATCTCTATGCATATCCACTTGTCGATGTCCTCAGAAATTCGCGCTTGGTCCGCACGTTTGAGAAAGAGAAGAATATGAGCATGTGGAAGACCTCGCTTTTGAAACTCCAATGTGTAAACAACTGCATTGAATAAGCATTTGCGGGATTAAAATGAATGTTCCTCAATAATAAAATCAAATATCTATAAATATTATATATCATCCGTCCCACAAATATTGATACTTTTGATAAATTTGATTACACGTTTACTAATAATTATAATTAAAAATAATTATCCGAAGAAAAATTTAAAATTGTTGTTGTATCTTGTTAGATAACTTGATTATAGTAACAATTTTGTAACTTTCATTAGCATAATTATTTTTTAATTAAATTATTTGTCTAAATGTGATCAAGTTTACCACAATTATAAAAAATAGTGGGACAGAAGGAACAATTCAAGTATATTAATAAATGTTATTCAAATAAAATGAATGTGAAAGCATGACTTACATGCAGTAGGCTCGCCAAAATTTTTCTTCTCTTTCAAATCATGTATCAGTTCATCAAGTTTAATCTTAAAAACCCTACATAAAATATCAGGCCTATCTTCAGGTCTTTTCCTCTTTTTCTTAACAAATCGTGTAATCTCCGGCCATTTTGGATTGCAAGTAAACGTGATAAACAATGACGGATATCCTGTCCATTTGCAAATAGCTAATGCATCCTAAAAATTCTGTGTCTTCCATCTCTGCCCTCCAAGATATGTTGATGGCAACACAACTCTTCTACCTGCACATGATGGACCGGTATCTCCTCTTGAAACTGCATCTGAAAGTTTGCTATAAGTTTCAACCCTAAGAACGGGTTGATGGAAACGAATCCATTGAAGCCTCTATGTATCCATCATTATGTAGGCATCACAAATAAATTGTTGCAATAGTCTTTCACCTTCCATGAGTTGGGGTCCTTCCATAGACCTCTGTTAGTGTTATGCCCTAGGCCTATGATTGATAGACTTATGTGTTGACATTACTTATTATTATATGAGATGTTTATCAGTTGATTATTATATATGTTTTGTATATTTGTTTATAATAATCTCCGTCCCTAATTATTAAGAGAATAATTAGTATAATTGTCAATGGATAATCATACGATGATTATATGCATAGAGATGCACATTGAAATTATGGGTACTTGTTAGAGAACAAGTGACTGGACATGACCCGCATGAGATTTATGTCATGGTCAAATGTCATAATTAAATCTCATAAGGTTACTTCATTTAGTCCCTAGACCTGAGATTATCATGACCTTACATATGATGAAAGTCATGTTTAATTTTAGTCAAACGGTATCTTAACACGATATCTATGAAGGCTATCTTTGGCATGATCGGATTCATGATGGAAAGGATGATAAGTCAAGATGGAATTTGTCCCTCGGAAGAGAGATGTTTTGCTTGGGCCCCTCGATGAGTGATAATGATGAAAGTGTATGGCCGTATCCCAATATGATTGGAACTATCATTATATTCAAGATCGAGAAAGCATTGAACAAAGACAAGTTGACGAGGACCATGACTTGTGTTCAATATAACATCGCGAGACAAAGGGAGAAATGGAAGTGTACCATTTGAAACGTGAACTCTTACGTTATATTATTTGGGTAGACATAATGGCTTGCTAGAGTCCGCTTATGTCTTATGAGGGTCGATATGATCGAACTCATTGCCAACATAATGTAATCCTATTGGGTCACACACAACTAGAATGAATTGATTAAACCATTGGAAGAATGATTGAGAAAACTCCTCAATGGGCTTGTTAGGCCGTGCGATAGAACTGGCGATGTGTTGTGTGCAGTCGTGCGACACGACGAAGCCCATTTGAGACCGGTTTGACAGAATCCTTTCCTAATTTGATTAGGATTCATATTCTATACTAATGTACTATAAATATGAACGTCTGTTAACCCAAGAAAGCTAGCCGAAATTCTCAATAGAAATTCACAAACATATTCTCAATATTATTCCAAGGTTTTAAAGGATCTAGCAATCTTCAAGAAATTGTTCTTGGATTCATTCAAAGGTGTGGATACCGAAAGAGGGTCTTCGCTCGTTCATCGATCAAGACCTAGAGTTCAAGCAAGTTGAAGAACAAAGTTTTGTGATTTGAAATCATATAATCAAATCATTCGATAGCTCAAGAACGGAAAGCGTTCAAGGTTGGTTACATCTATCTCATACTTTTCAAGTTAATTGTATAGAACGAATTCTAGGGCTTCTTGAATTTTATGTTTTAATGCTTAATTTCGCTGCGCATGAACCCGTAAAACCCAACAGTGGTATCAAAGCCCCGTTCGTATGATTAAGTTTGAATTAACATGGTAGAAAAGTAATATAAAATCGTTTATATGTTCTTTTGCATGTTTTGTATGCGATAGATTAATTGTTTTTGAAACAACATGCCTAATTCGTGTTCTAATGATATTGAATTAAATCTGTTAAAAGGCGTTTGCATGATTTAATTGCTCAGTGGTTTAGAATTGATTGAATTGGAAACTGGAAAACAGTCATCTGCATGTCACACGACAGAACTAGCTTCTGTCATGCGACATAACTTGCTTCTATCACGCGACACTTCTAGCCCAATCTGGGCAGTATCAGGTTGATGAACAATCTGGTTAATCTATGAATGTGTTTACAGTCTGATGTGTTTGTGTGTTAATCTGGATGCTATAAAATTGAGTTTATAGGGATATGTTAGATTAATTCATTGTTTATGCATGCTTAGTTGATTAAAATATGAATTTAATAATTATTGCGATGCATGATTTACTTGTTCTTACGTGTTTGCATTATAGTTTCCTAATATGTTTAGATTTAGACATTAAAATTTTGGATTTTATGATTGTTTATGGAAATAAGTCATAATTACGCGAAATTTAAAAGGAAACTGATTGTTTATAAAAGGTAGTGATTATGTTGCCAGATCAGAGCTGATTTCTGATTGTGCATGTCTAGGAGAGTTTTGTCTAAGGAAGAGTTGGTACTTAAGAAGTCCTTGTGGCTCACCTATCTTCCTGGGAACTTACCTGGTGCACGATTATGACTATCTTTGCTGATATGCTTATAATCTACCTTAAAGAACCTTCATTTAACTTTTAAGTTCTTTATGCCAATTCATGATTAAAACACTTGAGACCATTCGGATAGTTTTGGGTGGGCTTGCCATAGCAAGGTGCTTTGATTCTATTCGAATGCGAGCAAGATGAGAAAATGGTGGTTCCTATGCGTTTAAAATGAATGAACTTAATTGGATTATCAAAATGGTTTTGGACCCAAGGCATAAGATGAGATTAAAATATGCCTAGACATATGATGTCTTGAATGAATCTCATAAAAGATCTAAGAGTCATATATGTGATATGATTGATGTTTTCTACCTAATTAATTTAATTTTGAGCGGTTTGCCATAGCAAACTTGAAATTGAATTAAAGTTGGATCTTAACCCATTAAATGTATATTATGCTTATTTGCATTTGAAGGTGTATAATTTAGTGGGAGCATTTTATATAAATGTATTATACTTCTCATATAATATGTTTACTTATATGTGTTCATATTTTATGTATATCTTTTTGTAGAATAAATGGCATCAAACAATAATCACTTTTTACTACAATCTGTCCTTGAGAAGGAAAAGTTGGAAGAGAATGGTACAAACTATATGGATTGGATCCGTAGTTTGAGAATTGTTCTCAAGCAAGAGGAAAAACTGTACGTTCTCGAGGAACCTATTCCACTGAACTCTGCCCAATGCTACTAGGGCAGTAAGGGATCAATATCTGAAGCACAAGCGTGACTCTATAGATGTTGGTTGCCTTATGCTTTCCGCCATGTGCAAGAACCTTCAGAAGGATCTTGAGCACTTGGGGACAGTTGACTTAAACAATCGACTGATGGAAATGTTTCTAGTACAAGCTAGGCAAGAAAGGTACAACACAGTTACGGTCTTGACCTCATGCAAGATGAGTGAAGGACAAGCTGTTGGCCCCCATGCTCTTAAGTTGAAGGGCCACATTGAGCATCTTGAAAGGCTCGATTTTCCAATTAGCCAAGAGTTGGCTACCGACATAATATTGAATTCATTACCCAAAAGTTTTAGTAATTTCATAATGCACTATAACATGGGTGGAATGAATAAAAACCTTTTCGAGTTAGTTCAAATGTTGAACACTGCGGAAACCAATATTGTCGAGAAGAAAACCGATCAAGTGCTGATGGTTAACAAGGGGAAGGGTTTCAAGTAGGGCTGAGCAAAAAAACCGACGGACCGGACCGGACCGATAGAACCGGACCAGACCAATGAAAACCTGACCAATCCAATAGAATTGGTTTGGTTCTGGTCCCAAATTTATATAGAACCGATTATTTGGGTTGGTCCTGATTTTTGAAAAAATATATATGGTCCTGGACCGAACCCGGACCGGACCGATTATGTATATATTATGTATAATATATATATATATATATATATATATATATATAAGTGCACACTTTGACTTTTCACGTAAATTAAGGAGAGAGTATTATATTGAAAGTGTTGTGAGTGTGAAAATAAAATAGGAGAGAGAATGAGTGGAGGGAATAGTAAATTATAATGGTGTTGTGAGTATTAAAATAATGTAGGAGAGAGAATGAGTGGAGGAAATAGTAAAGATTCCTTTCCATTTTAGGAAATGTGCACGTAGGTTTGGGACGCCCAAAATGGAAATTGTGCACGTAGATGTGGGACGGAGGGAGTAGTATATATATATATATTCATAATTTCAAATTTACTGTTATTAAGCATGGAACTTTCAGTTTTCGATTTTCAATTTTGTTTATGTAACGTAATCGTCCTATATTTTTTATTTGAACTTTGTTTCTCTATTTCAATTAATTTGTTGTATGTCTGAATATTTTTATTTGAACTTTGTTTATGTAATCGTCCTATATTTCGATTTCATGAAAAAAAATAGTTGTTGCATGTTTTATTTTTAGAAAAAATATATAGTAGTGTAACTTGCGGAACCGATGGAACCGGACATGGACCGAACCTTTGGAACCGGACCAATGTGACCGGTCCTGTAATGTAATGGTCTGATCCTGGTCCTGAATTTAGGCAAAACCGAACAATTGGTTCGGTCCTGTTTTTTTTAAATTTTGATAAAATCCGGACCAATCCGGATCGTGAACACCCCTAGTTTCAAGGGTAAGGGAAAAGCAAAGGTTACTAATCCTAAGGCAAAAGTTGCCAACCCCAAAGAGGCTTCCAAGCCTAAAGAGGCTAAGCCCAAGTCCCAAGAGGACGCAGTCTGCTTCCATTGCAATGAGATTGGACATTGGAGGAGAAACTGCGCAAAATACAAGGAAGCGCTGAAGAAGAGCAAAGGAGTTGCTTCTACTTCAGGTATCTTTGTTATAGATATATTCCTATCTACTTCTAGTTCTTGGGTATTGAATACCGGATGTGGAACTCACATTTGTTTAAATGTGCAGGGTCTAAAGAACAGAAGGATGCTTAAGGAAGGTGAAGTGGACCTACGTGTGGGGAATGGAGCAAGAGTTGCTGCATTAGCCGTAGGAACTTATGAAGTTACTTTACCTAGTGGACTAATACTTGTTTTGAACAATTGTTATTACGTTCCAGCTTTAAGTAGGAATATTATTTCGATTTCATGTTTGTATAATGAAGGTTTTAATTTTCTTATATGTGATAAGAAATTTTCCATTTACAAGAGTGATATGCATTATTGTACTGCTGTTTCATTCAATGGCCTTTATATTCTTGATGTTGAAAATCGTGATAATGATGTCTATAGCATTAACAAGAGATCTAAACCCAATGATGTAAACCACACTTACTTATGGCATTGTCGTCTTGGCCATATTAACGAGAAACGCATTTCTAAACTCCACAAAGATGAATTTTTAGACTCACATGATTATGAATTTTATGAGACATGCGAATCTTGTTTACTTGGCAAGATTACCAAGGACCCATTTATCAAAACCGGTGAAAGGGCGGGCGACTTATTAGGACTCATACATACCGATGTATGTGGGCCTATGAGTAGCGATGCTAGGGGAGGATTTCGGTACTTCATAACATTCACTGATGATTATAGTAGATTTGGATATGTTTATCTAATGAAACATAAAAGTGAATCGTTTGAGATATTTTGAATATTTCAAAATGAAGTGCAAAATCAACTTGGCAAAACTATTAAGGTACTTCGATCCGATCGAGGTGGTGAATATTTGAGCCAAGAATTTGACAGTCATCTTAAGAGTTGTGGAATCGTTTCAGAACTCTCTCCACCCGGAACACCACAATGAAATGGTGTGTCTGAAAGGAGGAATAGAACTTTGTTGGACATGGTTTGTTCTATGATGAGTCAAGTTGAGCTTCCTTTATCCTTTTGGGGACATGCACTAGAAACTGCTGCTTTCACAGTAAACAGAGTTCCTACCAAATTAGTTCAAAAGACCCCATATGAGATGTGGCATGGAAGAAAACCTAGTTTGTCTTTCATGAAGATTTGGGGTTGCGATGCATATGTCAAGAAGTTAACTTCTAACAAGCTAGCACCTAAGTCTGATAAATGTATTTTCGTGGGTTATCCTAAGGAAACCAAAGGATACTATTTCTACAACTGAAACGAGAACAAAGTGTTTGTTGCTCGAAATGGTACTTTCTTAGAAAAAGAGTTTCTTTGCAAAGGAACCAGTGGGAGTAAAATGGATCTCGAAGAAATTCGAGAACTCGAAAACAACATTGAACCAATGGTAGAGACTGAACCAAATTCACAAAGAGTTGTGGAACCGGTTCAAGATGCACAAGTTTTTTGCCGAAGTGGTAGGTCACGATCCGAACCCGAGAGATATGGATTTCTCGTTACGGAAAGTGATGAAGTAGAGTTAATCGAAAACGATGAACCTACTTGCTATCAAGAGACGATGTCCGCTCCTGATTCGGAAAAATGGCAAGAGGCCATGAAGTCCGAATTACAATACATGGCTGATAATCAAGTTTGAAACTTGATTGATCCACCCTAAGGTGTAAAAACCATAGGGTGCAAGTGGATCTTCAAGAAGAAGACCGACATGGATGGGAAGATGCACACCTATAAGGCTAGGCTTGTAGCTAAGGGATATAGGCAGATTCATGGCATCGACTATGATGAAACCTTTTCGCCTGTAGCTATGCTTAAGTCTTTTAGAATTTTAATTGCCATAGCCGCATATTATGACTATGAAATATGGCAAATGGATGTCAAAACAGCTTTCCTAAATGGGAAGTTACTTGAGGATGTATACATGATACAACCTGAAGGTTTTGTTAATCCAGAAAATTCTAACAAGGTGTGTAAGTTGCAGAAATCTATTTATGGATTAAAGCAAGCTTCTAGGAGTTGGAATCTACGTTTTGATGAAGCAATCAAAGAGTTTGGCTTTATCAAAAACGAAGATGAACCCTGTGTATACAAGAAAATTAGTGGGAGCGTAGCACTATTTTTGGTGTTGTATGTCGACGATATCTTACTCATTGGAAATGACATTCCTGCACTACAGACTGTCAAGTCTTGGTTGGGAAAGTGCTTTTCGATGAAAGATATGGGCGAAGCTTCATATATCATTGGTATCAAGATCTATAGAGATAGATCCAAGAGGATGATTGGTTTAAGTCAAAGTACTTACATTGACAAGGTTCTTAGAAGATTCCAAATGGAAAATTCTAAAAGGGGAAACTTGCCAATGTTACATGGTATATATCTTAGCAAGAATCAAAGTCCTAAGACTAATAATGAGCGAAAGATAATGAATGGTATTCCATATGCTTCGGCAATTGGGTCTATCATGTATGCTATATTATGTACTAGACCCGATGTCTCGTGTTCTCTAAGCATGACAAGTAGGTACCAATCGGATCCCGGCGAACCACATTGGATAGCAGTCAAGAATATCCTTAAGTACTTATGAAGAACTAAGGATGTATTCTTGGTCTTTGGAGGAATGGAAGAAGATCTTGTAGTGAAAGGCTACACAGATGCTAGCTTCCAAACCGACAAAGATGATTTCAGATCGCATTCTGGATTTTTGTTTATGCTTAATGGAGGCACTGTGAGTTGGAAAATTTCCAAGCAAAGTACCGTCGCTGATTCTACAACCGAAGCTGAGTACATAGCAGCATCTGATGCAGCTAAGGAAGCAGTTTGGATCAAAAGTTCATTAGTGATTTGGAAGTCGTTCCAAGCATCAGAGACCCTATTGAACTTTATTGTGACAACAATGGTGTCATTTTACAAGCAAAGGAACCAAGGTCACACCAGAGATTCAAACATATACTTCGACGTTTCCACATTATCCGAGAGATATGTGAAAGGGAAGACGTAAAGATATGCAGAGTAGACACTGATGACAACGTGGCGGACCCATTAACTAAGGCTCTCCCGCAAGCTAAGCATGATGGTCATGTTAGGTCCATGGGTATTCGATACATAGTAGATTGGGCCTAGTGCAAGTGGGAGACTGTTAGTGTTATGCCCTAGGCCTATGATTGATAGACTTATGTGTTGACATTACTTATTATTATATGAAATGTTTATCAGTTGATTATTATATATGTTTTGTATATTTGTTTATAATAATCTCCATCCCTAATTATTAAGAGAATAATTAGCATAATTGTCAATGGATAATCATACGATGATTATATGCATAGAGATGCACATTAAAATTATGGGTACTTGTTAGAGAACAAGTGACTGGACATGACCCGCATGAGATTTATGTCATGATCAAATGTCATAATTAAATCTCATAAGGTTACTTCATTTAGTCCCTAGACCTGAGATTATCATGACCTTACATATGATAAAAGTCATGTTTGATTTTAGTCAAACGGTATCTTAACATGATATCTATAAAGGCTATCTTTGGCATGATCGGATTCATGATGGGAAGGATGATAAGTCAAGATGGAATTTGTCCCTCGGAAGAGAGATGTTTTGCTTGGGCCCCTCGATGAGTGATAATGATGAAAGTGTATGGCCGTACCCCAATATGATTGGAACTATCATTATATTCAAGATCGAGAAAGCATTGAACAAAGACAAGTTGACGAGGACCATGACTTGTGTTCAATATAACATCGCGATACAAAGGGAGAAATGGAAGTGTACCATTGGAAACGTGAACTCTTACGTTACATTATTTGGGTAGACATAATGGCTTGCTAGAGTCCGCTTATGTCTTATGAGGGTCGATATGATCGAACTCATTGCCAACATAATGTAATACTATTGGGTCACACACAACTAGAATGAATTAATTAAATCATTGGAAGAATGATTGAGAAAACTCCTCAATGGGCTTGTTAGGCCGTGCGACAGAACTGGCCATGTGATGTGTCTGGTCGTGCGACACAACAAGCCACTGAGGCGGTTTGACAGAATCCTTTCCTAATTTGATTAGGATTCATATTCTATACTAATGTACTATAAATATGAACGTCTGTCAACCCAAGAAAGCTAGCCGAAATTCTCAATAGAAATTCACAAACATATTCTCAATATTATTCCAAGGTTTTAAAGGATCTAGCAATCTTCAAGAAATTGTTCTTGGATTCATTCAAAGGTGTGGATACCGAAAGAGGGTCTTCGCTCGTTCATCGATCAAGACCTAGAGTTCAAGCAAGTTGAAGAACGAAGTTTTGTGATTTGAAATCACATAATCAAATCATTCGATAGCTCAAGAACGAAAAGCATTCAAGGTTGGTTACATCTATCTCATAGTTTTCAAGTTAATTGTATAGAACGAATCCTAGGGCTTCTTGGGTTTTATGTTTTAATGCTTAATTTCGCTGCGCATGGACCCGTAAAACCCAAGAACCTCTCTTGTAGTCGGAATGATAAAAACTCTTTTAATGAAAGAGTGGATCGCTTTGCCGTAGGGGGTTTGTTTCTGGAAATTTCTGTATAATACCCATCTTCCCCATAAACAAACAATAACGGATACTGAAGAGGTAGATAACATGGGTGGAATTCGTGTATTTGTTTTAAGTCACCAGACCGTTCCTCAACCACAATGTCTCTTACATC
The DNA here is from genome assembly GCA_022495995.1 of Adenophora triphylla var. japonica. NCBI lineage: Eukaryota > Viridiplantae > Streptophyta > Magnoliopsida > Asterales > Campanulaceae > Adenophora > Adenophora triphylla. The sequence goes on from JAFEMH010005389.1 coordinate 34,719, forward strand.
AGGTGAATCATCAATATCACCCTCTATAAGAGCTGCCACTTCAGAAGTTGTTGGCAAATTATACACTCTTCCGTCCTTAGATCGCTTTCCTATCAGTCGAAGTCTCACGTCACTTAAATTTTTCAAAGAAATACGTTCTGCAGTCATTCTGTAAATCTTTGCATATGGGTTGTTTTCATCAACCATTTTTCTCAAGTCCGCTACAAAGGAGTTGTCTAAGTCAAGCATACTTTTGTTTACTGTTTATTTTAAATCAAGTAATATAGAATTAATAGATATTCAAACAAATGATTTGTACTTAAAGCAGAAAATGATAAACTACTTATGAGAGAAACTACTTCGAGAAACATGCCTGATAGCATTCACTATGTTCGCAACTTCGTTATCGGTGTCATAAATATATAGTTGTGAGAATTATGGAGGAGTTCCTTCATTGGGCAACAATGATCCGATTTATAAACACAATCATATAAAGTGAGTCTATTCTCATTTATGAAGCCTATTGTAACAACATCATATTATTTTTTCTTATGATTAAGATTGAATTTGTTGATTTTAGGATGCTATTATTGACTCCTCTTTTTCATTTTTAGCCCTAATCACAATTGTGATATCAATTAGGATGCAAGCACTTGAGTTGGGTTAATTGAATCCTCCTTCACCATCCCCTAGCAACATACACTTGATAGTCCGCCGCTAAATAATGCAACTGATTGTTGGAAAAACTGAAATTTAATAAATTGTTTTAACCCTTCTTCAAACTCCAAAAACTGGATCGAAAATTCTGCAAGGGAACTTCTAGACTTCTGGAATTTCTGGACTGAACTTGTAGTAATCTGAAGCTGCACTTCTGTACAAAAAAATTCTGCACAGAAACTGCACAAAACCTTCTGCAAAAAAATTGCACTGAAATTGTACTGGAATTGCTGCACTAAAAATGATCTGCAATTGCTAAAAATAATCTGTATAGACTTAATATGAACACTTACTGTGACACTTGATGCGAATACTTGCTGCTCCTTGCTACTGTAAATTGCTCATAAGGCACATAAACTTGTACGCTTTCCTTAAGATGAAATTTGCCCTCTATATGGTGCTAAAAGGTTCTGCAAATTGTCTCTAGGATACAATGGATTCCTGCTATTCGCATCTTAGTGTTTGCAGATTGCGCCGCTGAAAACACCCCTATACTTGTGTATTTATCAAGCCTTTAAAGATTAGGAGATTGTATTTGGCCAAGTACAATTTCTCGAGATTAAGAAGTAGAAAAGAAATCTGTTTATGTAAAGATGGAGAGGAGGGTTGCAGAGAAAAATTTAGTGAGTTTCAAAGCATCTGTAATGCTTAATTTATAGTGTCTTGGTGACTGTTATTACAAGTCACAAATTATGTTGTTTGTTATGAGAAGTCACAAAGCATGTTTTGTAAAACATATTCCCCTAAATAGATCTTCTAAGGGTTAAGTTTTACTTGTCATCAAGGAAAAGCTGTTGGAACAATTATGATCCAATAAATATGAACCGACTCATTACTAGATTTAAGAAGAGAAGAAGAAGAAGACGGAAGCGTGTAATTACCTTGTGATTCCATGTTTGTTCTTTAGTCTTGTTCTTGTTCTTGAATAAAGAGAATGAAGTAAGAAGATATACTTTAAATTATGGAGGGATAGATCTTCTAAATGATGAGTGCCTTTTACTCTCTTAGTTCTTCAAGTACTTAGGAAGAATTTTGACTGAATGAGAATGTAAAACTAGTGAATTCATAGGCTTGATGGATAGGCCTTTATATAGGAATTCAAGAGGCACTTCATTTAGGGACTACACCTATTGATATATAAGAAATTACCATTATGCCCATCATTTAATGGTAGTCTTATATTATGGAATTCTACACATTATATTATATCCTATACTTTATAATAAATATTATAATATTGATCACTATTTTATCAAGTACTTTCACTAATAATATATGTTATACAATCCATGTTCTAACAATCTCCCACTTGGATTATAATAACATATATTTATACTTAATAAAATCCTTCAATCATATTTATAACACAAATGACAACCCTTATGTGCACTTTGTTGTCATTCGAAAACAATCCCGTCCATTAGTCATATAAGTATAAGGACTAAAGGGGCAGTCGTTGTAATTGATTCGCAACTAAACCCACATTAATCACATATATATATCCAACTAAACGACATAGATTAAGTATAGATATGTAGCATGGAATATTAATGAATATATATGAAGAACTTATATATATATTCTCCAACTAGTCCTACTCAACCAAATGAGATCAATATAAATAAAAACAACACAAAGAAATAGAAAACAACACAAACTCCCACTGATTTAAGCATTATCAAAAGTCGTTTCACCCATATGAGCAGTATGCTCGTGAAACATCAAAAGAGATTACGCTTTATAAAATGGATCCAATAACATGGAGTTTGATCCTATAAGTTGTATATCTATTTGTTTATTTTATACTTATTTCTCTTCAACAAGAGATATAACCTTATGATGTCTTTCGACATCTTTGCATCCACTAAAACATAATCGGAATACTTAATGATCTCAAAATGATCCGATTTATATACATAAGCATGTAGTTTAATGTTTTATAGGTACTTCATCATTCTTTTGGATGCGACTTAATGTTCTTCTTTCCGAATTGCTTTGGTGTTGACCAAGCATTCAATAATAAATGCAAGGTTTGTACGAGTACAGACTTGCGAATACATTAAGCTTCCTACTACCGGTGCATAAGGGATATTTTTTCATATACTTGGATTCAAAATTATTTTTAGGACATTGCTTTAGACTGAATTTATCTCCCTTAGAGACAGGGGTGTCATGTGGTTTACAATTTTCCATGCTAAACTTTTGTAATACCTTCTCTATATAGCTCCTTTTGTGATAATCCCAAAATACCTCGTGAACGATCACGATGAATTTGGATTCCCAATACAAAAGACGCCTTACCAAGATCTTTCATCTCAAATTTGTTTGAGAAATTTCTTAGTTCCTTTAGAAGGTTCTTTATTATTACTAGCAAGTAAAATATCATCCACATATAAGACAAAAATTATAAATCTACTCCCACTAAACTTATGATACACACAATCTTCACCAAGATTCATTTCAAAGCCAAATGAAAGAATAACTTAGTTAAATTTTAAGTACCATTGACGAGATGCTTTCTTAAGCCCATAAATGAATTTCTTAAGTTTACAAACCAGTTGACTAGTTTGATCCGAATTAGTCACCATTTTTGGTTTCTTCATATAGATAGTTTCCTCAATGTTGCCATTGAGAAAAGCTGTCTTAACATCCATTTGATGAAGCTCAAGATCATAATGTGCCACTAATGTCATAATGATCACAAAAGAGGTTTTAGAAGATACCGGAAAAATGTTTCTTTATAATCAATGCCTTCCTTTTGAGTAAATCATTTTAGTAACAAGATGTGCCTTATATCTTTCCATATTACCTTGCTAATCCCTTTAGGTTTTAAATATCAATTTATAACCAATAGGTTTTACACCTTCGAGTAATGGGACAAGATCTCAAATGTCACTGTATTTCATTGATTTTAACTCCTCATTAATAGCATAGATTCACTTATGAGAATTAGGACTATTAATGGCTTTATGGAAGGTGATTAGATCATCTCCCACTAAACCTAAGGTGTCCTAATTCTCCGCAAGACACATATCATAAATATCCGGAATAGCATTTCTTCTAGCTCTAATAGATCTTCTTAAGGGCACTGGTTCATCCTCAAATTGAGGTTGTTGAATTTCCTTATGTCCAACATTTTCATGTTGTCCGTTATTTACGGGAGTCTCTATATTATTTTGAATTGTATGTTCTTTGTTGAATTTCAGGTATAATTACTTGATTTCCAACAGGAACTAAAGTTTGAGGAACATAGAGTGGTTCCTCTAACTTTTCAAATTCAAATAGATCAGATCAAATTCAAAATAGATCAGATCATTACTACTATTTCTCCCACTAAATTCAACATCCTCAAAGAACCTAGCATTGCCAGTCTCGAAAAAAAAATGTTCTAGTTTTCGGGTCATAAAATTTATATCCCCTATATCTCTTAGCATACCCTACAAAGTAACTACCAACGATCTTATCGTCCATACGGAGTTTTGTCGGTAGCCTTTGAAGCAGCTTTATTGAGAATATAAGTAGCGGTTTTTAATGTTTCGCCCATAATGAGTGAGGTAAAGAAGTACAGGAAAACATACTTCTTACCATATCTTTAAGGATTCTATTATGTCTCTCCAATATACTATGCTAGGTTTGCCCGGCATGGTGTAGTGAGGGACAATCCTATACTCTTCAAAATAGCGAGTATAAAGGACCCGGACGTTATTCACCCAATACGTTATACCGTCCGTAGTTTTCACTACCATGATCGGTTTTAACGTTCTTAATAGTCTTTCTTATGCCTTAAAAGACTTGAAAATGTCCAATGATTGAAACTTTACATGAAGAAAATAATGTATCCATAACGAGAGTAATCATCCATGAACGTAATGAAATATTTGTTGACCATTCCATGAAGGGTTAATGAATGGTTCACAAGTGTCCATATGAATTAGTTCCAAAACGTTTGATACTCTCAAAATTCTATTTCCTTTAATGTTTGTAAATTTATTCTTTAAAACACTTTAATGCAAAAGTTTTATCCGGAGTATCAAGTTGTTTTTAGAATTCCCTCCGACATAAGCTTTATCAATTCTCCCTTTGGAGATATGACCCAAACGCCTATGCCATAGAATACAAGAATTTTCACTTGATAACTTTTGCTTAGTGCCTTTAGTTTTGGTTTCATTATTATGGGACTCATTAATAGTATTTACTGTTTGAAGTAAATAAAATTGTCATTGTTAAGATAAAGTACTAATACCGACAACCTCGGAATTGAAAATAAGATCACATTTATTATTACCAAATGAACGGGAATAATCTTCCCGATCTAATACTGTGATTGATATCAAATTCTGTCTAAATGACGGTATAATAAATGTATTATTTAATACAAAATAATAGCCGCACTTTAACATTAATCTAAAAGTCCCTTATGCCCAAATCTTCAACCGGATTTCCGGCTCCCATATAGATGTATCTCTCATCTTCACCGGGATTCGGTAATTCAGGCAACCCTGCATACATGAACTAATGTGAGTTGTTGCAACACAATACAACCACCATGTATATTAAGGAATTGAAACCAAATTTGTCTTAGTACAAACAAGACCAAATGACATACCTATCTAAATTCGCCATTTGCGATACTTATGGTAGTCGTTCTTCATGCGAGTAAGGTCCTTGCAAAAGAAGCATTTCTTGACTTTATGACCATTAAATGATCCCTTACGCTTCTTTCTTGCAACCACAATTTCCTTCCCTCTTCTCTTAATCCCACGAGAAGAAGTAAATGCTGAATGAGTACTTTCTAATTTAAGATATTTCATCCTATCTTCCTCTAATGTCATATGTGAAAGTAATCCATTAATATTCCACTTTGACTTTCGACATTTATAGGTCACCTCAAAATGACCAAATTGAGGAGGAAGATAGATCAAAACTAAGTGCACGAGCAATTCTTCCGAAATCTCTAACTTAAGTGCCTTTAGTTTGATCGAAAGTTGAAATAATTCAATAATGTACTCCCGAAGATTTTTCTCACTCTTGTACCGTATGGAAACAAGTTTCCACAAGAATTCAAAGAAAAATTCAGCATTTTCGATCTCAGAGACATTGTCCAAAAAATGTATCTGAAACAGCGTTTTCCATGATCATTAGACTCACACGGTTGGACCGTTCCCATTGCTCAACATTTTTCCGTTCTATAACGGTATTTCCTTTAGTGAGAGCAGCGGGACTTGATTCCCCTAATGCGTGATCGATGTCCATATTGCCTAAGATCATTGTTATATTATTTTTCCAAGTTTTAAGTTTAGTCCCAGTAAGCAAAGGTACATCATTTATAGCAGTAGTTACGGATGAAGCATTAATCAAATCTGAAGGAGAAGAACAAGAATGAAACAAAACATATATAAGAAACTACATAATGATTAATTATATCAAATAAATTCCATCAAAATAAAGATAATCAACATGACATCAAGACTAATCTTTGGATTGCGAATTGACTCACAATTTGATTTATCTTAGGGTGAACAAATAATTCAAACAATACATTTTAAATACTTGCCTTCCTTTGGGCCGGTTCAAGTATAAAAAATGTCCTAAAGTTTAAGGTATTTGTTACCCGGCAATAAAGAATATAAACAATTCACTTTAAACACCCGCCTTCCTTTGGGATGGTTCAAAGTATTTAAAATGACCAAAAGTTTAATTCAATTATTACCCATGAATGCAAATACTTAGTCAACAACAAGGTCTCCTTTGGGAAACAAGCATGCTATCACATATCAATATTTACATTCATCTTTTAACAATTTTGAACTCAATCAACAAGGTCTCCTTTGGGAAACAAGCATGTTAATTTTATCCAAAATTGTTAAGGATATAATTAATCAAAATTAAGGCCTTAAGGTAAATTTGAAACTTTAAAGGGTAAGAAAAGAACGAAAATTTATTAATAAAAGACAATATCCTTATGTTCTACCCGTCCATTCTTAAAGTTTAACAACTTTAAGAACCGCCAATCAGCGTGACTGGTGTCCAGATATCATATTTTATCAATAAATTATCAAATTTATGAAAATATTTGAGACTGAAGTTTTTTCTGGACGACCTGGAATTTCAAAGGGGACGACTCGTCCCTTTAGGCACGACTCGTCCCTAAGGGGACGACTCGTCCTGTAAGGGGGACGCATCGAAAGGTCCCATTCCGAGAAAATTGATGGGCACGACTCGTCCCTACGGGACGACTCGTCCCCAATGCCTTCAATTTACGAGCAGTCACTATTTTCAAACCCTTTTATGAACAGTTTTCCAACCAAATTTCCCTTTTAATGCATTATAATTATTGGCTATGTAAATGGTACAAGTTCGCACTTTAATTAACATGATTCAAACAAGTAGACCTAGATTTACACACTCCAAACACATGATGTTGGCTATGTAAATGGGGTAATCTTGTATGAACCATTGTGTCTCTTAAAACTTGACCTTGCCATTATTTCCATGGTAACTCAATTTTTCAATCAAAGTAAGTAGATCCGCATACTCACAACACATTTAAAAAATGTGTGGCTATGCAAATGAACAAACTCACAACGCATCCAAGGATGGTGGCTATGTTCAAAAATGGGATAATCTTACATTAAGGATTGAAAGCTTTTTGAGTAAAACCAAAATTCAGAAATAGGATGAAGTTATGAACATAATACTCTTAGACAAAATGAGTATTATGTACAAGAACAAAAAACAAGTGTAATTTTACATGGATTACAAACCTTGAACAGTTTAAAGCACAAGACTTTATAAGAAATTTCAAACTCAATCTAGTATATGACCAGGCTCTGATACCAATTGTTGGAACAATTATGATCCAATAAATATGAACCGACTCATTACTAGATTTAAGAAGAGAAGAAGAAGAAGACGGAAGCGTGTAATTACCTTGTGATTCCATGTTTGTTCTTTAGTCTTGTTCTTGTTCTTGAATAAAGAGAATGAAGTAAGAAGATATACTTTAAATTATGGAGGGATAGATCTTCTAAATGATGAGTGCCTTTTACTCTCTTAGTTCTTCAAGTACTTAGGAAGAATTTTGACTGAATGAGAATGTAAAACTAGTGAATTCATAGGCTTGATGGATAGGCCTTTATATAGGAATTCAAGAGGCACTTCATTTAGGGACTACACCTATTGATATATAAGAAATTACCATTATGCCCATCATTTAATGGTAGTCTTATATTATGGAATTCTACACATTATATTATATCCTATACTTTATAATAAATATTATAATATTGATCACTATTTTATCAAGTACTTTCACTAATAATATATGTTATACAATCCATGTTCTAACAAAAGCTTCTATTGATATTAAGTTTTTATATTATTATAGAACTATAATAGATAGAACATTTGATAAAAATCAAAAGCAAAAGAAACAGGGACGTGAAGAAATGGAACCCCATCCGATAATTGCAATTGGTAATCAAAGAGCCACATTGTCCGACATTACTAATAGTAAGTTTTCTACATATTCGTTCTCTAATTGTTCGCTGTCCTTTTTTTAATTACTAAAACTAACATTTTCATCAGGTGGAAGCCAACTAATGACCCCGTCAATTGGTTTTAGTAACATTACAAACAGTAAGAATATTAATATTTTTTTGTTGTATGTATATATCATTTCTACATATTCATTCTCTATTCTTTGTCTATTCATTCTCTACTTTAATCATATACTTTTATATCCTTTTCAATTGTAAACATTTATTAGTTATAACCTATTGAAATATCATAAGTCTTTTTATAAATTTCATCTGATATGATTCCAACTGGTAGTCATTTAGTTTCACCGATATTTCCTACTTAAAATTTTTCCAAATGTAAGAATATTAATTATGCACAATCAAATATTTTATATTATAAATACTGTTATGTTCTTATTAATAATCATTACTCATTTTTGAATAGTAGCTGCAACACCAATGTGTACTAATTCAACAAGCTCAGACGTTAAAAGGTGTGTCAGGCCAATTACTCAGAGTCTAGGGAGATTACAAGCTCTCAAAAGAAGATTGGATACCGAAAATATTTCTCCTACTTGTACTAATCCAATGTCTACTCAAAAGAAGTTTGCAAATTGTAAGAATATTAATTGTTTGTTTTTAAATAATTATATTTTAAATATCAATAACATTACTAATAATTATTTCATATTTCCTTTATCGTAGCTACAACACCTACTGGTACTAATCCAATGAGTTTAGAAATAAGAAGACCCGGCAGGCCAATTAAACAAAGAAGTGGGGTTTTGCAATCTCTCAACAGAAATTTAAATTTTGAAAGCCATATTCCACTTAATCGCATGGATACAGGTAAATGAAATCTATCAAATTGACCAAATTTCACTATTGACCAAATTTTTTAAAGCTTCCCTTATTTATTATATTATAATTCATATTATTATATTATTGTTTGTTTTTAAATATTTATATATTAAATATAAATAGCACTACTAATAATTATGACATATTTCCTTTATCGTAGCTACCACACCGACTGTTACTAATCCAATGAGCTTAGAAATTAGAAGACCCGGTAGGCCAGTTAATCAAAGAAATGGAGTTTTGCAATCTCTCAACAGAAATTTGAATTTTGAGAGCCATAATCCACTTAATCGCATGGATACAGGTAAATTAAATCAATCAAATTGACCAAATTTCACTATTTCTCATGTTTTTTCCCTTATTTATTATTTTATCATTCCTATCCTCATATTATGGATTAACATGTCTGTATATTTTATTTCTTGATTAAGGGAGGATTGAAATACAAATTGACTTGCCAACAAATGAAGAAATTAAGTCGAGTACATCACAAGGCAATAGGGAAAAGAAAATGAAGGAAATTGCAACACCAAGCACAGGTATGATTTAAGTTTTATTTGGTAAATATAATTGTACTTTAAGAATATTTTATTTTCATTATATATATTTTCCTTTCTTTTTGTTTTTTTTTTCAGTATTATATTATCTTTTTAGAATTCAATCGCTCAAACCCTTTATTTTATCCGCAGGACGAAGTCAATTATTGACGCCAACCTTTCCTATGACTAACCTTATGAAGAGTAAGAATATTAATGTTTTTTAACTGTTTTCCTAAATTTTGGGCATGTTTATTAAGAAAAAGTAAAGTAGGAGATACGGCTCTCAAAGTATGAAAAGAAAATTGAAAATAAATGAGAAGTAACAATAGTAAGTGTATGGGTGTTATGAATGTAAAATTGAAGTAGAAGAAAGAATGCGTAGGAGTAATAGTAAATATTCTTTGTCATTTTTACAAGTCCAGTTTGATGTGGGACGGACTAAAATGGTAAACATTTTGGTTCATGTGGGACGGATGGATTAGATGCTTTTTCATAGTTTATATTGGCCATTTTTTATTTTAACCTAAGCTACAAACCATGAAACTATTTAACGATAAATATGTTTAAAGATATTATACTTAGTTACATGATATTTTTCTCAGGTGTCACTTCGACCACTGGTAGTCTTATAATAAGACCAATATTTCCTACATATAATCTTGCAAATGGTAAGAATATTAATTATTTGCTTTCAATAATTTTTTATTTATATTATAAAAATAGATATCATTACTAATAGTAAGGCTAATTATATTTATCTTAGATACCACGCCAACCGGTACCAATCCAATGAGCTTGGAAATTAGAAGACCCGGAAGGCCAATTAGACAAAGTAAAGGTGTTTTGCAATTTCTCAATAGAAACTTGAATTTTGAGAGCAATAACCCACTTAATCGCACGGACACAGGTAAATCCATCAAATTGACCAATTTACACAATTTCATGTTTTTTTAAAATACCCTCTATTTATTATTTTATAAATCTTATCATCATATCATGCCAATAACATATCTCAATTTTTTTTTTTGATAGATTCAGTGTTGATTGAATCACAAAGTGACTTGCCACCAAATGAAAAAGATAAAGCGAGAAGTCACGATGTAATAGGAAAAAAAAGGTGAAGGAAATTAAACAACCAAGCACAGATATGATTTAAATTTTAATTGGTAAATATAATTGTAGTAAAATAATATTTTATTTGCTACATAGTAAAACAAAATACATTGAATATTTATTTCTTTATAGATATCAATTACATTTTATGTTTGTATTACATATCCAGGGTATTGGGATATTGGAGATACAGATTATGAATGTGAGCATTGTCATGCTTTATTTTGGTATGAAGAGAGGACTCCGAAGAACAGGCCAACGAAAAATCTGAAATTCTCATTATATTGGATGCATGGTCAAGTACAACTTCCCCCCTTGAAACATCCCCCCAACTGTTGCATGATCTCCAAGATAAAAGTCACGAAAAGAGCAAATATTTTATGGATAACATACGTGCTTACAACATGATGTATGTATTTATGTCCATGGGGGGCGATTGGTAAGAGCGTAAATCAAGGAAGAGGCCCTTATGCCTTCAAGTTGGGAGGTCAGAATGTTTATCTAATCGGATCATTGTTGCCCAATGAAGGAACTCCTCCACAATTCTCACAACTATATATTTATGACACCGATAACGAAGTTGCGAACAGAGTGAACGCTATCAGGCATGTTTCTCTCATAAGTAGTTTATCATTTTCTACTTTAAGTAAAAATCATTTGTTTGAATATCTATTAATTCTATATTACTTGCTTTAAAATAAATAGTAAACAAAAGTCTTCTGACTTAGACAATTCCAATGTAGCGGACTTGAGAAAAATGGTTGATAAAAACAACCCATATGCAAATATTTACAGAATGACTACAGAACGTATTTCTTTGAAAAAATCAAGTGACGTGAGACTTCGACTGATAGGAAAGCGATCTAAGGACGAGAGTGTATAATTTGCCAACAACTTCTGAAGTGGCAGCTCTTATAGAGGGTGATATTGATGATTCACCTGATGTAAGAGACATTGTGGTTGAGGAACGGTCTGGTGACTTAAAACAAATTCACGAATTCTACCCATGTTATCTACCTCTTCAGTATCCGTTATTGTTTATTTATGGGGAAGATGGGTATTATAAAGAAATTCCCAGAAACAAACCCCCTACGGCAAAGCGATCCACTCTTTCATTAAAGGAATTTTTATCATTCCGACTACAAGAGAGGTCTATGGAAGGACCCCAACTCATGGAAGGTGAAAGACTATTGCAACAATTTATTTGTGATGCCTACATAATGATGGATACACAGAGGCTTCAATGGATTCATTTCCATCAACCCGTTCTTAAGGTTGAAACTTATAGCAAACTTTCAGACGCAATTTCAAGAGGAGATACCGGTCCATCATGTGCAGGTAGAAGAGTTGTATTGCCATCAACATATCTAGGAGGGCAGAGATGGAAGACTCATGATTTTCAGGATGCATTAGCTATTTGCAAATGGACAGGATATCCGTCATTGTTTATCACATTTACTTGCAATCCAAAATAGCCGGAGATTACACGATTTGTTAAGAAAAAGAGGAAAAGACCTGAAGATAGGCCTGATATTTTATGTAGGGTTTTTAAGATTAAACTTGATGAACTGATACATGATTTGAAAGAGAAGAAAATTTTTGGCGAGCCTAAGTCATGCTTTCACATTCATTTTATTTGAATAACATTTATTAATATACTTGAATTGATCCTTCTGTCCCATTATTTTTTATAATTGTGGTAAACTTGATCACATTTAGACAAATAATTTAATTAGAAAATAATTATGCTAATGAAAGTTACAAAATTGTTACTATAACTGTTATCTAACAGGATACAACAACAATTTTAAATTTTCCTTCGAATAATTATTTTTAATTTTAATTATTAGTAAACGTGTAATCAAATTTATCAAAAGTATCAATATGTGGGACGGATGATATATAATATTTATAGATATTTGATTTTATTTTTGAGGAACATTCATTTTAATCCTGCAAATGCTTATTCAATACAGTTGTTTACACAGTGGAGTTTCAAAAGCGAGGTCTTCCACATGCTCATATTCTTTATTGGTCCCAAAGGTGGCAATAAGGGTGAAAAATAGCTAGAGGGGGGGTGAATAGCTGTTATAAATTTTTTGCCCTCTTTTAAAAACTAAACCTCTAAGCTTACAAAATCGCTTGCAGTTGATAATAAACTGCAAGTAGAGATGTAAAATGCACAGCGGAATAATTGAAGATACAAAGAGGTTTTGATAGTGCGGTTTTAATGAGTGCAGTTTTACAAACAAGTGAGATTTTGACAATATTAACTCCAAACACAATTCACTATTAAGGATAATTACAATTAAGATAAAACAGAGAAAAATATAGATAATTAATAAGCACAAGAAATAATAAATGCAGTAAGGTAAGAACACAATATTTGGAGTGGTTCAATCGTTAAACGATTTACATTCACTACCAAGATGGTTAGTCTTGGATTTCTAAGAGAGATTTTATATTGAGTATATGAGATATTACAAAGTACAATGAGTAATACTCAGATCTAAAATCTTTTCTATGAAGAACAAATCCTAGACTACAACCAGTGTATCTCAAATGAATAATTTATGTGATTAAACAAGTGAGGTGTATGTGTGTTTACAAGATCAAGGCTCTTTAAATCTTTGAGATGGAGAGCACAATGATTCTTGATGGTGTTAAGGGTTGATTTCTGGGCTGGGATATATTTCTTGAAGTAGAAGATGAAGATTCAAAGGACTTAGAATTTCTGGACAGAGCTTCAACTTCTATGAACACAGCACTTTCAATTTTCTCAAGCAATCTTCAAATGGTGAAGATTGGGGGTATTTATACCCAAGCACCAAGGAACTAGCCGTTTGACACAGTTGTATCAAGTACTGTACTTGGTGCTTTTCCATTGGTCCACAATATCCACTTTTGTCATTTGGTACAGCAGTTGCAGATAAAGCTGATCAGGCTTCAGCTGCAAGTAAGGTAGTTAGGATACCTGCCACCTTTTCAAGATCTTTGCAGATCTTCTCTGACATTGAATCACATGACAAGATTTGATGGTTAACTTTTGTTATTGCTGAAGTGGATTCCAACGGTCAAATGTGGTTCACTTCAAGTCTTCAATCATTGGATGCGGTCTGGTATACAAGCAGTTGAGGAAGTACGATTATACCAGGTGAGGTTGCAAAGTGCGGTCGAGATATTGGAACTGCACAAGTGCGGTTCACATATGAGGTTGTACTGCAGTTGTTCAAAGGGAGCAGTTTCAATAAAGGAATTCCACAAGGCGATTCAGCACGAGCGGTTGCTTGAGTGTGGTTTGAAACTTTTGAACTGCAATCCTCAAATCCAATGAGTCTTGTGCCAGTCTTCAAGCCTAATTCTAACCTATTCTATAAAATGGACTTAGCTAAAAATTGAAGTCTAAGCTTCATTACATAGGATCCTAAAGTCCTTAAAATAGAGAGGAGGTTATGGTATCAATCCAATCTAATCTTAAAATAGGAGGGTTAAAATATGCATACCCAACAATCTCCCCCTATTTGATTGATGCCATTACCTACTACAGCAAAAGCAAACATTGTACTTGATAAAAACATGTCCATAGGAATAAACGTGGTAATTCATGTCCCAAGTCAATGCACACACTAGCTTAAGCTATAGATTTCTATACTATTGAAAGATTGAAAATTACAACTTGAAAAGTATAGAAATGCATTCAGTGCACTTGAAAAATATGAGTTTAAGTTCAAAGTGCAGTTTAAACTGAATGTTTAAACTTCATTTCAAAAGAATAATTTTAAGTTGAAAAATATTTGAATGAATTTAAGACCATAAGCGGTTTCATTGTTCTACAAACAAGCAGTTTGATATGAACAAAGTTTTGGAACCATGATGCAATTTTTATTAATACCTCAAGCGGTTACAGTTACAAGGTACGAAAGGAAATTACATGGTTGCAAAAAGTAAAAGAAGTTGGACAGAAGAAATACATGAAGTGCGGTCCAACTTAAGCAAAAAGAGTTTAGCAAAAGGAAAGAAATTACAATGAAGGGCGGTCCTAATGCCGACGCGGTTGATGCTGAGGCGGTCGGTGAGAAGATTGGTGGCGCGGTTGATTGACTTCTTGGTTTAGCACTTGCGATCCTGAAGGTCTGAAGGCTGAGCTTTCACCACAGAGGGTTCTTCTCAAGGTCCTGACTTCTTCAGCTGATCTTCCAAGGGTTGTCTCAACTGCCCTAAGTGCGATTACTGATAAGGCAGTGGCAGCATTATTTGCATCAACAGCTCTGGTATTGGCAGCAACACTCTCCTTGATTTCATCAGACAGAAGTTCAATGGAGGAGTTGAGAGTGTTGTAGAAGGTATGAATCTCCCCCTGAATAGCTGCGGTCTGAGAGGAGATAGCTTCTTTCATAGGATCCAGATCAACAGACGCTTTTAGGGAGGTTTTCAACTCATTGATTGTAGTTTCAAGCTTGGAGTTAAAACCTGCCTTTAGGTTTTCAAACATATCACTGACCTCTTCATCAAAGGTCTTAACTTGAGCCTTGAGACTGTCTCCCACAATGTTTAGGTTAACATTTATGCTTGCTTTGAGGGAGTCCAGCTCAGATAGGATTTTGACTTCCATAGCATCAAGGGCGGTTTGGATTGGGACTGGTTGCTGCGGTTGAGATCTGGAATTGAAAGCTTTAACTAGCTCGGTCTTCAACTTCTCAAAGTCTTCCTCAATAATGGTACAGATAGCATCTCCAGCACTTGAGAGCATATTCCTGACATTTTCATTGGAGGTAGAAAGACCAACATATTCAATTACATCTTCAGCCAACTGGTGTTTGAAAGTTGACAAGGAGGATTCAACAGTGGCTTTCACAATGTTTGTGGTTTGGTCACCCGCGGTTGACTGTGATCTCTCCCCCTTAATGGCATCCATCAATTGGGATTTCAGAATGGCCATTTCATGGGTTTGAGAGTCAACCCTTTCCTGAAGAGCGCGGTTAGAATCAATCAAAAGGCGGTTGGATTCAGTGACCTTGAGCATGTGGCCTTGATTGAGAAGGAGTTGGGTTTGGATGAGTTGTAAGGTTGAAAGAATTTGACAGTAGTCTGAAGGAGGAGCGATTGAAGTGGAAGGAGGCGGTTGAGATTCGGTGGTAGGAGCGGTATGAATTATGGGTGGAGCTTGAGTAGGAAGGGTAGTTTGAGGTAATTGGGTATAAAGGGTTTGGAATATATGGGTAGCTGGAATGGTATAAGGTGAATCAGTGGAGGGAGGAATAGGAAGTGTTTGAGGTAAGGTATTAGGGGCGGTTGAAATAGGAGCGGTTGGAGGAGGTGGAATATTGGAGGTTGGAATGTTTGAAGTGTTGGGATTTGAGTTGGAGGAGGAACTGGTGTGAGAAGTATGAAGTTCAACAGAAGGGGTTTTCTATTTTTGAGGTGAGTTATGAGGAGTAGGAGTTTTGGAATGAATGGGGGATTGATGTGGTGAAGGTGTAGGAGTTCTATTGTGGTTTGAGATAGAAACAGCAGGGGCGCGATTAGAGAGAGGTGGTGATTGAGCGCGGTTGAAATGAGGAGGGGATTGAGAGCGGTTTGAGAGTTGAGGAGATTTGGAGCGGTTGGAATGTTGAGGTGAAGGAGTTGGGGTTCTGTTTTGGTTGGAAATAGAGATGGCTTGGCCCACAGAAGGTTTATGAGACCATTGTGAGAAGGCAGGGACTATGGAGGGTTCAAGGTGTGAAGGAGTATTGTAGAAAGAGTCTGAATGGGAAGGTGATGATGATGAAGAATGAGGTGGAGAAGGAGGTTGTTGAGACACACGTTGTAGAAAACGTTTTGACCCTTTGGTTGGGGTTTTCTTTTTGGCAATTTGCTTTAAACGCCTTTTCTTAGGGTTCTCCCCCTGAGCGGTTAAAGCTCTATGGGGTTGAGAAGGGGAATGCGGTTTAGGTTAGGGAGATTTGTCTGGTGAGGAGTGGTGAGATTGGATAGGGGATTGAGGTGGTGTTTGGTTAAGTGTTTGGGTTGGAGGCAGTTGAGATGCAGGAGGTTGGGTAGCTGGCTGCGGTTGAAAGGAAGGTGGTTGCGGTTGGGTTCAACTTCCTTTGACTTTCCATGTGCAGCCCTTTTCTCAGCTGCTTCCTTCTCAATCCTTGCAATCTCAGCCTTGTAAAAGGCGATCAAAACTTCATCAGACAACTTCGCCAAATCCACTTGGGTTTGTTTGGCCTTCTTGGCTCTTGCAACCAAGGGAGGAATACTTCCATCTTCCTCTTCTTCAGCTTCATCAATCAGGGACATCTTCCCTTTGCCCTCTTTACTTGTGCCAGCACCGGTAGCTGCACGCGGTTGGGCAGAAGCGGTTCTAGCTTTCTTGAGGTGCGGTTCATTAGCAGTTTTCCTTTTCCTTGAAACCTTCCTCATAGCTTTGCCCAGACCCTGAAATACGGTTTCAGGGGTCATTTCAACATAGTGTTCCTTGGGCTGATGAATGTCAGCATCATAAAGTAGCTTGTAATCATCATTTCCAAATGAGAATCTGAAATTATGACAAGCCTTGAGCCCAAGGGATTCTTCATTTCCCCAGTGCACTGACAGTTCAGGAGTAGTGGTTCTCAAATCCTCCAAGTGTTGATAATTGGCAAAAATAGCAGTTAGCAGCCTGCAGAAGGGTCTCCACCTGATGGCTTAATCCTTGGTCTTTGATTGATAAGTATCTATGCTGTTGGCAAGCTCTCTCAGCAAAATTCTGGGCTAATGGAGCTTGATTCCATTGTAAACAGCACAACAATACATCCACTGCTGGGAGGTGAAGTTGTTGTGGTTTTCAGTTTTCCCATAAACAGACTTCCCTACAAGGTAGCATAGATGGCTCATAAGCTCTCCAAATGCTCTTCTGGGCTTCTTCTTGTAGTACCCAGTCAATGATGCAAGATCTCCAGTAAGAGTAGAGCAAGTGGCATCCATAACCTCTTGAGAGACTTCAAGGGGAGCACCAGAAACATTGAATTCATAGGTGCTTCGAATATCCAGGTAGTCAATAGTGACTTCAAATCCTTCAACTACTCCAGTCAAGCAGTTGATCTTCTTCCCATCAGACAGCTTCCTTTGTCCAGGCTTAGCGGTTGCATAGAACTGGTCAATGAACAGAGGAATTGTGTAGGATAGCTTTTTGTTGAAAAGTGGAAGAATTCCAGAAGCATCCATCTTCCTTATCATCTCTCTGCTAAGAGCATCTATCTTTAGATTTGGCTCATTGATTTCCCATCCTGGAAGAAAATATTGAGAATCCTACAAGGAAGACACTCAAGTTAGATCCATTATTTTGATTCACAGTTTAGAGCACCTATGCGGTTGGCAATAGTGCGGTTTTGAAAAATGAGAATTTTCAAACCCCAAGGAAACTGTGAATACAAGGCAGAGAAACAAATAACAAAATACAAAAGTGTATATATACTAGTACGTTTCATTGTAATCCAAAGTTATCCCACACATGCAAGCAGTGTTTAGGAGGGGAATGTTATGGTGTCCAGCCTATATACTTAGTAATACTTAAGTAAATTCTAGCATGCGGTTTCAAAGTATAAACAAGCGGTTCCCAGCATGCGGTTTATAGTTAACAAGAGCATGTGGTTTGAAACATAAATTGTAAGCGGTTGCAAACACGTGGTTTCAAAAACTGAGCATGCGGTTGAAACTGAAGCGGTTCATAATGCAAAATAAAGTCCAAAATTTCAGAAAATTTGTTAAGTATGAAAAACAAGATTGAAAATCAAGGAAATCCAAAACATAAGAGATTTCTGAAAATGGAGATGAACAGTCACATGAATGCACGAAGAACACGAAGAACATCAAGAACAGAGATTTAATGAAAGTTATCCAAAATCAACAAATGATATGTCAAAATGAGCACATTGAGCAGTAGATCAACAATATAACAATAAAAATTCATACTTTGCTCAGAATCATCACGAAAAGGCAAAAAAATAAGAAATGGGTTTTCAAAGATGAAAAGCCTAAAAATCCAAAATCAGTGTTCAAAACATGTGTTGATCATGAAATAAAGTACATAATCAGAATCACAAGCATAATCCGAACATAACCTAACAATTTTCATTCAAAATGATCAAGAAATGAAGTAGATATGAACAAAAATCAGTTAATGAAGTTCGAACCTTGAATGTTCAACAATGGCAGTCAATATAAGATATGATTTGCAGAAAATGAAGAGATTCAGGTTAGAAATTATACCATATCGAAGATAGGTTTCTTTGGTGCCATTGATGATTTGAAAATTTAAGGTTTTTAAGAGGGTTTTTAAGAGAGAGAAGGAGGGTTTGGTAGAAACTGACACTTGAAGGTACGAATGTCAGAGGATGACAATTTGAAAAGGTTGAAAAGGTAAGGGTTGTCTTCTATTTATAGGCAAGGTTGGGCTTTGGCAGCTGAAGAGATAGATACAATTTCTCACAGGGTGAATCATTACAAATGTTACACCCTTTCAGCTTCTGCATATCAACCAATAACGGCTGACATGAAGGACATTTAATGCTAATGTTACCTTTGCATTGAATGCATTCAAATTTTAAAATTTCGTGGGAAAACATTTGCAAAAATACCCTTATGCCAAAATAAGGACTGAAAAATAAATAAGAAAAACATACCTTGTCCACGTGTCAAGCATGCAAAATAAATAAAAAAGAACAGTTTTTTTTTTTAAGAAAAAAAATACATTAAGTTGAAACTGTTGGTGTAATGCCCTAGGCTTTAGTTATGTTTAACTGAGAACCGTTATGTATCATCTTTATCGTTTAAGTTTATTATTTGATTATTATATAGTTTGCATACTTATTGTAATAATCTCAGTCCCTGCCTGATTATTAAGAGAATAATTAGTATAATTGTCAATGGATAATCATATGATGATTATATGCATAGAGGTGCACATTGAAATTATGGGTACTTGTTAGTGAACAAGTGACCGGACTTGACCCGTGTGAGATTTATGTCATGGTCAAATGTCATAATTAAATCTCATATGGTCACTTCATTTAGTCCCTAGACCTGAGATTATCATGACCTTACATATGGTGAAAGTCATGTTTGATTTTAGTCAAACGATATCTTAACACGATATTTATAAAGGCTATCTTTGGCATGATCGGATTCATGATGGGAAGGATGATAAGTCAAGATGGAATTTTTCCCTCGAAAGAGAGATGTTTTGCTTGAGCCCCTCGATGAGTGATAATGATGAAAGCGTGTGGCCACACCCCAATATGATTGGACTATCATTATACTTAAGATCGAGAAAGCATTGAACAGATACAAGTTGACGTGGACCATGACTTGTGTTCAATATAACATCGTGAGACAAAGGGAGAAATGGAAGTGTACCATTGGAAACGTGAACTCTTACGTTATATTATTTGGGTAGACATAATGGCTTGCTAGAGTCCGCTTATGTCTTATGAGGATCGATTTGATCGAGCTCATTGCCAACATAATATAATCCTATTGGGTCACACACAACTAGAATGAATTGGTTAAACCAAGGAAGAAAATGATTGAGAGTTCCTGAACTGGCTTAATATAGCGCGCGACAGAACTTGCCATATGGAGTCCTGAGTCGTGCGACGGATCTTGCCATATGGCATTCTGGGTCGTGCGACATACTAAGGCCAGAGGCGTTTGACAGACACTTTCCTAATATGATTAGGAAACTAATACCTATACTAATGTAGTATAAATATTAGAGTCAGTAAACCCTAATAAGTCTAGCCGAATTTTCTCAAGGAAAATCACAACCAAAAGTTCTCTCAATATTCTTCCAAGGGTTTAAGGATCTAGCAATCCTCAAGAACCGTTCTTGGTTCATTCTTACGTGTGGATACTACTAGAGGGTCTTCGCTCGTACGACGATCAAGGCCTAGAGTTCAAATTGTCCAAAGCAATCTGAAGGTTTAAAGGTTTTGAAGATCGAAGATTGTGATTCAAAATCACACCGACAAATTGTTCGATAGCTCAAGACCGGAAAGCAATAAAGGTTGGTAAATTCTATCTCATAGGAATTCAATTTAATCGTATAGAACGGATCTTAGGGCTTGGGTTTTGTGTTATTTAGATGCTTATTCCGCTGCGCATGAACCCATAAAACCCAACAGTGGTATCAGAGCCCCGTTCGTATGGTTAAGTTTGAATTAACATGCTAGAATTAAGATATAAATCGTTTATATGCTTATTGCATGTTTTGTATGCGGTAGAATTTTGATTGTTTATGTGAAACAATATGTAAATCGTTTTTTGATTATGTTGAATTATATCTGTTAAAAAGGTTGTTTTATATGATTTAATTGCTTTATGATTGGAATTGATTGAAGTTTGGAAATCTGCAAACTGGCAACTCGTGTCACGCGACAGAATTGGTCATGGGCCGTCAGATGACCTCGTTAGGTCGTGCGACATTGTAGTCCTCTGTCACGCAACAATCGTTGTCCGATACGGGCGGGAACCAGTTTGTTAATTTTTCTTGCTGATCTATGATTATGTTTATAATCTGATATGTTTCTGTCTTAATCTGGATGCTATAAATTTCTGGAAATTAAATTTATAGGGCTATGCTAGATTAATTCATTGTTTATGCATGCTTAATTAATTTAAATGTGTTTTTATTAATTGTTGCGATGCATGAATTATTTGTTCTTAAGTGTTAAGAATTTTATTAGATGTTTAGTTGAAACATTGAATTGTGATTTCCTAAATGTTTAGTTGAAACGTTAAATTTTGGGTTTTCTGATTGTTTATGAGAAACAAGTCAGTTTACGCAAAATTTGAAGGAATCTGGTTGTTTATGAGAAACAAATCAATTTATTAGTCTGATTGTTTAAAAGAAACAAATCAGTATACAAAGTATTGATTATGTTGCATTCAAATTGTTATTATAATTGTGCATGACTAGGAGAGTTCTGTCGAAGGAAATTTTGGTACTTAAGCAGTCCTTGTGGCTCACCTATTTTCTTGGAAACTTACCTGGTGCACAGTTATGATTATCCTTGTTGATATGCTTATAATCTACTTTAAAGAACCTTCATTTAACTTTTAAGTTCTTTATGCTAATTCATGATTAAAACACTTGAGACCACTCGGATAGTTTTGGGTGGGCTTGCCATAGCAAGGTGCTTTGATTCTATTCCGTTTGCGAGCAAGATGAGGAAATGGTGGTTCCTATACGTTTAAAGTGGATGAACTTAATTGGGTTATCAAAATAGTTTTGGACCCAAGGCATAAGATGAGATTAAAATATGCTTAGACATATGATGTCTTAAACAAATCTCATAAAAGATCTAAGAGTCATATATGATATGATTGATGTTTTCCACCTAATTAATTTAATCTTGAGCAGTGCGCCATAGAGTACTTGAGATTAAATTGAAGTTGGATCTTAGCCCATTAAATGCATATTATGCTTATTTGCATTAGAATGTGTATGATTTAGTGGGAGTATTTGTAAAATACATTATTTGCTCTTAGATGATAAATGTGTTGGTATTGATATGTGTTCATATAATTTGTATATTTTGTTGTAGAAGTAGCATTACATAATGATAATTGCGATTCGTCCTTATGAAGGACAAAGTTCGAAAGGAACGATACAAATAATTCTGATTGGATCAGAAGCCTAAAGAATGGTTCTTAGGTAAATGTGTACGTTCTTGATGAATCTGTTCCTATTGAACCTAGTGCAAATGTTGCATATGGAAAATAAGGAAGCAACATTAGAAACATGCTGATGATTCTGACAATATTGTTTGCCTTGTAATTGCCACCATGTTTAAAGGCTCTTATGAAGAACCTTGAGCACATGATAACTATTCTTTTAGGCAAAAGATATATGTTGTGGTGAAAGCTCTTAATTCATATGATGAAAGAAGGAGAAATTCGCAAATTGTGTTAATGGTTAACACAAGAAAGGGTTCACAAAGGAAGGGAAAGAAGGTAAAGCAAAGTTTGCTAAACCTAAGGCAAAAGTTGCAAAAACCAAAGAGGCTAAACCCTAAGTGTCTCAAAAGGATGCAGTTTGCTGTCATTGCAATAAGATTGTCATTGGAAGCAAAGTTGCAAGGCTTATTAGGAAGGCCTAAAAGGTGAAGAAGGGCAATATGATTGCTACTACTTCAAGTATCTATATGATAGATATTTCTTTTCAACTTCTTGTTCTTAGGTATATGATACCGGATTAGATCCCACATTTGTTTAAATGTGCAAGGAACAAAAAAAATAAAAAAAAAATAGAAAGCTACTCAAAGAAGGTAAGTTAAACCTATGCGTAAGAATGGAGCAAGGGTTGTTGCATTAGCCATATGGACTTATGAAGTCACTTTACCTTGTGTAGTAGTACTTGTTTTGAACAAGTATGACTACATTCCAAATTTGAGTAGGAATATTATTTTCGTTTCTTAAATGGATGATGAAGGATATAATTTTCTTATTTTCAATAAGAAGTTTCATATTTATTTAATGATATGCCTTATTGTAATGCATATGTCATTGAATGGTCTTCATATCCTTGAAGATGAGAAACAAAATAATGTTGAAGATATCTTTAATATAAATGGAAATCTAAACCAAACAATATGAACAACGCATTCATATAGCATTGCCGGCTTGGTCAAATAAATAAGAAACATATATCTAAACTCCATTAACACGGACTTTTAGACTCATATGACCATGAATTATTTGAGGAATGTGGATCTTATTTATTGGGACTGTTGACCAAACCACCCTACACTAAAGTAGTGGGAGGGCTAATGACTTATTGGTCATTATACATGAGATGTATGTGAACCATTAAGTAGCATTGCTAGGGGAAGACTTCGGTATTTCATCACATTTCACTAAAGACTTATCTAGATATGACTATGTCTATCTGATGAAGTCCAAAGGTGAATTGTTTGAGATGTTTCGAACATTTCAAGATGAAGTACAAAACAACTTGGCAAAACTATTAAGTATTTCGATTAGATCGAGGTGGTGAATATATTTGAGCCAAGAGTTTGACAATCATCTCAAAACTGGGAAACCGTTTCAGAGTTGACTCAACCCGGAACACCACATTGTATGGTGTGTCTGAAAGGAGGAATTGAACCTTGTAAGACATGGTTCGTTCGATGCCGTGTCAATTAGACTTTCCTATTTCCTATTTCCTTTTGAGGATATGCATTAGAAATGATGCGGTTACACTGAATCGAGTCCCTACTAAATCGGTTCCTTAGTCCCCACATGAGATGTGGCATGGAAGAAAACTTGGTTTGTCTTTCATGAAGATTTGGGGTTGCGAGTCTTATGTAAGGAGACTTGTCTCTTACAAGTTAGCACCAAATTTGACAAAGTTATTTTCAGAAATTAATCTTACAACCGCAAAGAGAACAAAACGTTTGTTGCTCTACATGATTTATTTCTTGAGAAATAGTTTCTCAATAAAGAATTTAGTGGGAGTAAAATTAATCTTGAAGAAAGTTCAAGAACCTGAAAATGACATGGATCCAAAAGTAGAGACGGAACCAAGTTCACAAAGGAGTTGTGGAACCGGTTCAAGATGCACAAGTCCATCGTAGATTGGATAGGTTACGATCCGAATCCAAGAAATATTAATTTCTCATATCGGAAAGTAATGAAGTGGAAGTCATTGAGAATGACAATCCTACTTCCTATCTTGAGGCGATGTCCACTCCTAATTTGGATAAATGGTTAGGAACCATGAAGTCCGAATTACAATCCATGTTCGATGATCAATTTTGGAACTTGATTTGGCTACCTGAAGGTGTAAAAACTAAAGGGTGCAAGAAGGTTTCAAGACCAACATGGATGGAAAGGTGTATACTTTCATGACTAAGGATTGTAGCAAAGGAATTTAGGTTAATTCATAGTATTGACTATGTTGAAACCTTTTCCATCAGTTACAATGTCGAAATCTATTAGAATTTCAATTGCCATGATCGCATATTACGAATATGTGATATGACAAATGGATGTCAAACGACTTTCTTAAGGATGTGTGTAGTACACAACCCAAGAGTTTTTCGATCCGAGAAAATCTAATGAAGTATGCATGTTGTAAAGATCCATAAGATGGGTTGAAGCAAGTTTCAAGGATTGGAATCTTCATATTTATGAATCGGTCAAAAGTTTGACTTCATCAAGTACGAAGATGAACCTTGTGTACACATGAAATTCAGTGGGAGCGTAGTATTACTTCTATTGTTTTATTACAATGATATCTTACTCATTGGAAAAACAAAGTTCCGATACTTAAGACTGTCAAGTCTTGGTCAAGGAAAGGTTTCTCAATGAAAGATATAGGTGAAGTCGCTTACATCCTTGGCATCAAGATCTATAGAGATGGATCTAGAAGGATAAATTGATTTGAGTCAAAGTATCAACATTGACAAGATTCTTAGAAGAGTCTAAGAAGAGTAGCTTGTCAATGGGTCATGGTATTTCTCTTAGCAATATTCATTGTCTTATGACAACTGATGAGCAAAAGGGAAATGAATGAAGTTTCATATGCTTCGGCATTTGGATCTGTCATGTATGCCATGATTTGTACTAGACCCAGCGTCTCGTATGCTCGAAGCATGATGAGTCGATACCAATCTAATCCTGATGTAAACCGTTATATGGCAGTCAAGATGATCCTTAAGTACTTAAGAAGAACTAAGGATACGTTCTTGGAATTTGAAAGATTGGAAGTTAATCTTGTTATAAGGGTTACATAGATGCTAGCTTCCAAACTGACAAAATTAATCGCAATTAGGATATGTGTTTATGCTTATTAGAGGTGCAGTTTTGATTGGAAGAGTTCCTAGCAGAAATTGTAGCCGATTCTACTACTAAGGCCGAATTTTAGCAACATATGATGTGGCTAAAAGAGGCAGTTTGGATAAAAAGTTCATTAGTGTTTTGGAAATGTTCCAAGTATCACTAATTGGTGAAACTTTTGTTATGACAATGGTGGTGCCACTTATGCAAACAATGGAACCAAGGTCACAACAGCGATCCAAACATTCACTTAGACGTTCTTCGAGAAATTCATAAAGAATGAGAAAACGTTAAAATATACAAAGTATCAACCGATGATGACATAAGAGATTCACTAACAAAGACCCTCGCACAGGCAGAAGCATGATGGTCATGTTAGATCCATGAGTATTCGATAGATAAATGGAGCCTAGTGCAAATGGGAGACTGTTGGTGTAATGCCCTAGGCTTTAGTTATGTTTAACTGAGAACCGTTATGTATCATCTTTATCGTTTAATTTTATTGTTTGATTATTATATAGTTTGCATATTTATTGTAATAATCTCCGTCCCTGATTATTAAGAGAATAATTAGTATAATTGTCAATGGATAATCATATGATGATTATATGCATAGAGATGCACATTGAAATTATGGGTACTTGTTAGTGAACAAGTGACTGGACTTGACCCGTATGAGATTTATGTCATGATCAAATGTCATAATTAAATCTCGTATGGTCACTTCATTTAGTCCCTAGACTTGAGATTATCATGACCTTACATATGATGAAAGTCATATTTGATTTTAGTCAAACGATATCTTAACACGATATTTATAAAGGCTATCTTTGGCATGATCGGATTCATGATGGGAAGGATGATAAGTCAAGATGGAATTTATCCCTCGAAAGAGAGATGTTTTGCTTGGGCCCCTCGATGAGTGATAATGATGAAAGCGTGTGGCCACACCCCAATATGATTGGACTATTATTATACTCAAGATCGAGAAAGCATTGAACAGATACAAGTTGACGTGGACCATGACTTGTGTTCAATATAACATCGTGAGACAAAGGGAAAAATGAAAGTGTACCATTGGAAACGTGAACTCTTACGTTATATTATTTGGGTAGACATAATGGCTTGCTAGAGTCCGCTTATGTTTTATGAGGGTCAATTTGATCGAGCTCATTGCCAACATAATATAATCCTATTGGGTCACACACAACTAGAATGAATTGGTTAAACCAAGGAAGAAAATGATTGAGAGTTCCTGAACTAGCTTAATATAGCGCGCGACAGAACTTGCCATATGGAGTCCTGAGTCGTGCGACGGATCTTGCCATATGGCATTCTGGGTCGTGCGACATACTAAGGCCAGAGGCGTTTGACAGACACTTTCCTAATATGATTAGGAAACTAATACCTATACTAATGTAGTATAAATATTAGAGTCAGTAAACCCTAATAAGTCTAGCCGAATTTTCTCAAGGAAAATCACAACCAAAAGTTCTCTCAATATTCTTCCAAGGGTTTAAGGATCTAGCAATCCTCAAGAACCGTTCTTGGTTCATTCTTACGTGTGGATACTACTAGAGGGTCTTCCCTCGTACGACGATCAAGGCCTAGAGTTCAAAGCCCCATCCCAAAGCTTGATCCCCGAAGGTTTAAAGGTTTTGAAGATCGAAGATTGTGATTCAAAATCACACCGACAAATTGTTCGATAGCTCAAGACCGGAAAGCAATAAAGGTTGGTAAATTCTATCTCATAGGAATTCAATTTAATCGTATAGAACGGATCTTAGGGCTTGGGTTTTGTGTTATTTAGATGATTATTCCGCTGTGCATGGACCCATAAAACCCAACAGAAACGCGGTTGAGATCCAAGCGGTCAAGCTGCAGCAAGCAGTTTGGAAATAGGCAGTTGGCTGCAAGCGATTGACTGCATGCGGTTTGATACCGTGGTTTCAACAAGGTGAGGTTTGAATCCTCAACAGGAATTTCAACCTATACTCAACACAAAATTTTAGCAAATAAAAAGAATGGAATCATTTAAGTTCAAGCATACCCATTTCTCCTCTGAGGAAGGAAAACCTCTTGGAGTCCAGAGCATTGGTGAGAATATCAGCAATCTGGTTGTCTGTCCCCACATACTCTAAATGGATATTCCTCTTTTCCACATGGTCTTTGAGGAAATGATACTTGATATCTATATGCTTGATCTTAGAATGCATGGCAGGGTTGTTGGAGACTGAAATTGTTGAAGTGTTGTCACACATGATAGGGCAATTTCCTTCTTCAATTTCATAGTCCACCAACTGCTGCTTCATCCAAAGGATTTGATAGCAACAACTTCCAGCAGCAATATACTCAGCCTCTGTGGTTGACACTGAAACTGATGCTTGCTTCTTGCTGGCCCAAGCAACTAGTCTATTCCTGAGGAAATGACAAGTCTCACTAGTGCTTTTCCTGTCAATAGTACAAGATGCATAATCTGCATCTGAATAACCTACGAGATCGAAGATCGAATCTTTGGAATACCAAAGTCCAAGGTTAGTGGTTCCAGATAAATAGCGGATTATACGCTTGACTGCAATTAAATGTGCTTCTCTAGGATCTGCTTGATAGCGTGCACATACACAGACACTGAACATGATATCGGGCATACTAGCAGTTAAATATAGTAATGAGCCGATCATACCTCGATATAGGGTTTGATCAACCTTCTTACCTTTTAGATCTTTATCTAGCTTATTGCCGGTGGCCATTGGAGTATCATATGCTTTTGCATTTTCTAATCCAAACTTCTTTATTAACTCCTTGGTGTATTTGGCTTGGCTGAGGAAAATACCTTCTTTGCATTGCTTGATTTGAAGCCCGAGGAAGAATGTTAACTCTCCCATCATGCTCATCTCAAACTTGCTTTTCATTAGCTTTTTGAAACACTTACAAAGTAACTCATTAGTAGAACCAAAAATAATATCATCGACATATATTTGAACCAGTAAAGTATGCTCATTATATTAGGCAATAAAAAGAGTTTTATCGATTTTATCGCGTTTAAATCCTTTTTCTAGTAAAAATTTAGAAAGAGTCTCATATCATGCTCTTGGAGCTTGCTTAAGTCCATACAAAGCCTTCTGGAGTTTGTAGACATGATTTGAAAATTTGGAGTCTTCAAATCCAGGCGGTTGGGCAACATACACGGTCTCTTGCAGTTCACCGTTGAGGAAAGCACTCTTTACATCCATTTGATATAACTTGAACTGCTTGAAAGAGGTGTAGGCTAAGAAGATTCTGATAGCTTCCAATCTTGCAACTGGAGCAAAGGTTTCATCATAATCGATTCCTTCTTCTTGCCTATATCCTTGTGCAACCAACCTTGCTTTATTCCTTGTGATGCTTCCATTCTCGTCCATCTTATTCCTAAACACCCACTTAGTTCCTATCACTCCTTGATCCTGAGGTCTAGGCATCAAAGTCCAGACCTTGCATTTTTCAAACTGGTTGAGTTCTTCTTGCATAGCAATGACCCAACTGGAATCTTGGAGTGCTTCATCAATCTTCTTGGGTTCAACTTGAGATAATAAGGAAGTATGTTCATCATAGTTCGATCTCATTGTTTGAACACTGGAAAACAGATCACCAATCACATTAGAGAGAGGGTGATTGCTGACTTCACGAACCTCCGGGGGTAAGTCTGGTTGGACTGAGGTTTGCTGAAGATCTTCAATTGGAACATCGTTAGATCCTTCAGTGAAGTCATGGAAGGTAAGTTGACGAAGAGGTTCAATAAGCTGGATGGGGGAATTCTCAACATCTTCTTCCCTTGGAGTTGCATCTGGAGTAGGAACTTCAGGTGCGGTTTCAAACGTGCGATTTGAGGGAATTTCAGTTGAGGGTGCTGGATTTTGCGGTTGAGGTTCAGGTGCGGTTCTAGATGGTTCACCTGTTTCATTATGCTCAGCAAAATCATCAGCAACATTTGGAGCCAAATGTGACTCAAGGAGAGAATGCTCTTCGAAAGTAACATGGACAGACTCAACTATCTTTAAACTAGTTTTATTGAAAACACGAAAAGCTTTTGAATATTTAGCATACCCAACAAAAATACCTTCATCTGCCTTGGCTCCGAATTTACCTCTATTTTCTCTTCCGTTGTAGAGGATAAAGCATTTGCAACCAAAGATCTTGAAGAATGCGATGTTGGGGGTTCTTCCTCTCCATAGATCATATGGAATCTTGTTATAGGTTTTATTGATGAGGGAGCACTTCTGAGTGAAGCATGCAGTGTTAATTGCTTCAGCCCTGAAATACTGAGGCAGCTTCGCTTCAGATATCATTGTCTTTCCAGCCTCAATCAACGTCCTGTTCTTCCTTTCCACAACCCCATTTTGTTGTGAAACACCAGCTGCGGAGAAATTGTGATCAATCCCATGGTCATCACAATACTGACCAACACCGTTGTTCTTAAATTCTGTTCCATTATCTTATCGAACACTAACGATGTCATCTTCTTTCTGAGTTTGGAGCCGTCTAAAGAGGGAGGTTAAGATGTCATAGCAATCGTCCTTAGAAATCATCATCTCAACCCAAGTATATCTTGAATAACCATCCACCACTACTAAAGTATATCTACTTCCTCCAATGTTGGTAGTGGTAACGGTTCCAAACAAATCTATGTGAAGCAGTTGTAAGCATCTTGAAGTTAAAGGCGCGGTCTTGCTGGTGAAAGACGACGCTGATTGCTTACCAAGTTGACATGCACTGCATTTCTCTGGATGGTGGTCAGCCACTTTGTGTAAACCACGAACGAGGTTTTCCCTTCCAATCTTTGCTAGATACTTAAAGTTCAAGTGGCTCAACCTCTTGTGCCATAGCCAACTATTTTCGCTCACATTTTTAGCTACAAAATAGAGATTAGTAATACTACATGCAGAATCTAGATCAATAATGTAAATATTACTCTTACGAATCCCTGTGAGTAGGGTGACTCCGGAAATGCTATCTTTGATAAAGCAGTTTGATGACGTGAAGTTGCAAAGCATTCCTTTGTCGCAGAATTGAGAAATTGAAAGGAGGTTGTGTTTGAGTCCTTCAACAAGAGAAACCTTCTCAATGGTTAGGTTTTCTCTCCTTATTACACCATACCCAATGGTTTTGCCTTTGTTGTTGTCACCAAAGGTTACAGACGGACCACTTGCTTCAATGACATCTTCAAGTAATGATCTATCTCCAGTCATATGTCTTGGCGTACCCTTGTCAAGATACCATTCATTATCCTTGGAGTGACCAGCCATTAAGCAGAGGACCTGAAATGTAAACATTAAGAATGAGGTCCCCCTTTATTCCTTAGGTCCTGAGGTTAGCAACCTTTAACGACCCATACTTATTTGAAAGAAGGAGGTTTACTCTTTCTGGCATTGGGTGTAAACCGCAAAAGTCATTCTGCAGCCTTGTGACCTAAATCATCACACACAGAGCATTTATGAAAGTTGTTAGCAACATGAGGTTTTACTAACTCCTTACTTTTCTTAGGAGTTGCATGCGGTTTGGGAGCAACGGTTTCAGCCTTAACAAAGGTAACTGACTTTGGTTTGACCGCGAGTTTTCTAGGAACGCTCTTCTTGCTTTTGAAGGCAGGAGGAGCGGTCGAAGAAGAAGGGCAGTCAGCCTTGCAGTTGCCAGCACCATCAGTTCCACCAGAAGCGGTTGGAGTAGAGGTGTGGCCAACTCCATAAGTCATTTCCTCTGCATCTTCACTCTCAGAATCCTTTCCTTTCATCTGAGGGTTTTTCCCATATTATTTTTTTGGGTAGACATAATTGAAATTAAATTGTCCTTTACTCTTAGAATTTGCATGCTTCCCCTTAGGAATTTCTTTAGTTAGTTTTAAAATTTCCTCATCCTTTTCACAACAGGATGCACACTTCTCCTCATCACCTGATCCAAATCCCAGACCTTCTTTAACACTTATTGTCTGGGTATCTATAATTTGATCCAATGTGGATTTTGACTTGAGCCACCCATCAATAATCATTTGGAGATCGTTGATTTGAGTGACCAGGTCATCATTCCTGAGTTGAAGTGCAGCAACCTTAGTTTCAAGGATGCGATTTTGATCAGCAAGAGGAGTCATACTTTTGATTTGGTCCTTAAGATTTGAAATTTCAGACCTCATCACAGTTTTCTCCGTCTTGTACTGAGAAATTTCATCATGAGCTAATCCTAAAGCTTTCTTAACATTAGAGAATTTATGAATCATCATTTCTGTAATAACCCATATTTTTTTTTTATTTAATAAATGTCTGTTTTATTTACTTGTTTTCTTCATTTAAATTAATGTTATTCATAATGTTAGTTGAATTAAAATTGTGGGCCAAGTGTTTTGAGCTTAAGTTACCTAATTGGGCTTAGAAACCTAATTGGCCTAGGAATAGAAAATCTACCTACTTAAACAATTAAAACCCACCCTAGATGCTTATTTCTTTTACCGTGATTAAGAATAGAGAGAGAGGGAGGCGGCGCTATTGTCGTGAGCTTGAACAAGGGAGAGAGGGGCAGCCGAACCTAGGAAGAAGAAGAAGAAGAAGGAGAACACTTCTTCATTGCTTGGAAGATTCATCATCAAGGTAAGGATTTAATGCTCTTTTATCCATTCTTAAGCTCTAGAAAATCATTGGAATGGAATTAAAGGTTTTATATTATTACGTTGACTGTTAAAAATTGAGCTAATGAGATTAGGGTTGTTAGTTGATGAAAAAAGGATTAATAATTTGAAAACCTAATAATGGAGATTAGGGTTCTTGAAGCATGAAAATTAATATTGGGTGTGACCTAGGGTTTTCATGCTAAGGTGTAATGAAGGGGGGTTTAAATGATGTTTATGGGGTCTGTTGGATGTGTGCATGGGCCTGTTATGAGGCTGCGTGCGTGTGTGCTGTGTGTGTGTGTGTGTGTGTGTGTGTGTGCATGTGTGTAGGTGTGTGTGTGTGTATCAGCTGTGTGATGCGGCTGGTGTGTTTGGGTGTGTGTGTGTGTGTGTGTGTGGGAGAATTAGGGTTTAGTGTGTTTTAGTGTGTGTTTTAATGCTGAGAAAGGTGAGTTAGTGTGTGTAAGAGAGATTTAAAAAGGAAGTAATTAAGGGGTTGAACCTAGAACCCTAAGGATGATTGATAAATCGAATGGGGTAAAAAAACAACCTCTAGGAGAGTTAAAAGATAATAACTCTAAGATTATCAAGGTTGTTTAAAGATAAGTTTGGGTTACGAAAGTAGGAATTACTTATGCTCTAATAGAATCTTTTGCATGATTGTAGATTCGTGCAAGGAGTAATTGTAAGGAAGCGCAAGCGTTTAAGGTAAGGGATTACGCTCCTTAGCATTCGATTGTTCTTATCCTTTGTGTTAGGATTCTAAAAGTTTCATAAAGTATATGCTACCAAGTGGCCGGTAGTGATTTGTATTCCCTCGTTATGAACGTTCTTGGAATATCTTACCATTGATGCGTTTTGTTCAATGTATATCTATGTGAATTGAAATTGACTTATGTGTTCTCGTACCATGAACACTATATGTATATGATGTTAAAATTGTCCAATTGTTAAGGATTTTATATGTTTGGGGTCGTTACATTGAAATGATCTAAGGACTTTTTATGTTTGGGGTCATTACATTGAAATGACCTAAGGCCTAAACAGATTGAAATGGTCTCAAAGTTAAATAAATTGGTCTAAACAGATTGAAATGACCTTCACTATAGAAGAAGTAATCTAAATTCTATAGATGTGATTATCATGATGCATCAGAATAAGGGGACGCTTTGATAATAGCGTAATAGAACCTTATTCAACGATTGTCTGAAAAGGTGTATCAGAGTCGCCTAGATGAAAGGTGCAAAAGTACTTGGAATTGACGGGCAAGTGTGTGTAAAGTTCTATCTGTTATTTGTAAAAGTGCCACTACTCGTTATTTGAAAAAGTATCTTTCTTGGACATTCCCCGTACCTAAACTATTTATTGTACATGTTATCCTTTTCTTGATATATTGTTAAACTCCGTTCGTTTCGGTCGTCTCTTCTTAGAAACCGAAGAGACCCCGTATGAACTTACTGAGCTTTGTTCGCTCACCCTTCCATATTCTTTCCCCTCCCAGGTAATAAATGTCTGGAGTGGATTGGCTGCGTGTTGATGGATTAGCGGCTTTTGGAGTTCAAATAATTATGTTAGAACATTAAGTATTTTGAGCTAGTGGTTTGTACTAGCCGTAGCGATTGTTACCGTTTTCAGCATTTAAGTTTATTTCAAATAGTGGTTAGTACTTTTGAATTATGGTTTTAGTAGCCGTTGAAGGCTATTCAAAATTTTCTTCTTTGGAATTGCTTTTGAAGGTGGAGCATTTGTAGGAGAAAAAATAGGACGTGAATACGAACAATTTCCTATCTTAATGCTAGGAGTAAGTTTGACATCAGCATCCAATTTAAAATTTGGAATTTTTGTAGAAACCTCTTCATCCTCCATATCTAGAGACTCGATTGACTCAGTACCTGACTCATCGGAAGCATCTGCAACTAAGCAGAGATTAACCTCTTTAGTTTCTTCATCACTTCCATCATCAGAATCTGTTTCAATCCAAGTTGCTAGTTCCTTGGAATTCTCTTCCTCCTCTGCAACCATTCCCTTGCGACGAGAAAATTTCGCAGGAGAGGTTTTCTTTTTCATGTATTTATATTTAGGTCGTGGACACTCAGATGCAAAGTGACCAGGTTTTCTACCGTTGTAGCAAACTAGATCACTCTTTTTCTTTGTATCAGGAGCCTTTGAAAACGTTGCTGGAGGTTTGCCTTTAGAAAATATTTTTGTGAAAGGTTTTGAGAATTTTCTAAATTTTTGAAATCTTTTCACAAACATGGCAAAATCATCATCATCCATTTCGATGAGTGATGAGGTTGATATGGAAGGATTTGCGGTTTGATTGGATGTGGTTGGTTTCTCCTCATGTTCCGCGACGGACATGGAAAGCGATTTGGTTTTTCCTTCAGTCTCTTCAATATGATTTAATTTAAGCTCATAGACTCTAAGATTTTCATACAAGTTACTTAAAGACCAAGTATTCAAAACTTTGGAGTCTTCTAGAGAGGTTGCTTTATTTACCCATCTAGAACCTAAAGCAGCTAGGAAAGTCATATTGATTTCCTTATCAGTTAAAGTCTTGCCAAGAGATCTACAAGCATTAACTACCTCAACATAGCGATCGTAGGTCTGACGCAAGGTTTCGTTGGATTTTCTGTTGAAGTTGTTGTAGGATCTTTCAACAGCATATAATGTGTTCTCCTTGCATTTGTCATCACCTTCGAGGTAGCTCTCTATGGCATCCCACATCTGCTTTGCGGTTTTGAGATACATCACTTTTTGAAGAGTTGAAATGGGGAGGGTTCCAGAAATGATGTGCCTCGCCTTGCTGTCCAAGGCAGCTAATCTTTTCTCTTCATCCTACCACTCGCCTTTTGGCTTCTTGACTTCTGGAGTTTCTGCACTGGTGGCTGCATCTGTATTGGCCTTCATGGGAACGAACGGGCTATTGATTACGCATTCCACCAGCATTTCATCGATAGTTTCCAAATGAATAAACATTCGGCACTTCTAGATGTCAAAGTGGTCTTCATCCAAAATTGGAATGTGTGAATAGTTAACAGTTGTCATTGTCATTGAGTTTGCCATATTGAATCGGCACACAAGCTGTTAAGCTTGAAAAACAGTGGTTTTATAAATGTGTTTGCTTTGATACCACTTGTTGGTCCCAAAGGTGACAACAAGGGTGAAAAACAGCTAGAGGGGGGTGAATAGCTGTTACAAATTTTTTGCCCTATTTTAAAAACTAAACCTCTAAGATTACAAAACCGCTTGCAGTTGATAATAAACAGCAAGTAGAGATGTAAAATGCACAGTGGAATAATTGAAGATACAAAGCGGTTTTGAGGTGCGGTTTGTAAAGCGGTTTTGATAGTGCGGTTTTAATGAGTGCAGTTTTGCAAACAAGTGAGGTTTTGACAAAGTTAACTCCAAACACAATTCACTATTAAGGATAACTACAATTAAGATCAAACAGAGAAAAATATAGATAATTAATAAGCACAAGAAATAATAAATGCAGTAAGGTAAAAACACAATATTTGGAGTAGTTCAATCGTTAAACGATTTACGTTCACTACCAAGATGGTTAGTCTTGGATTTCTAAGAGAGATTTTATATTGAGTATATGAGAGATTACAAAGTACAATGAGTAATACTCAGATCTAAAATCTTTTCTATGAAGAACAAATCCTAGACTATAACCAGTGTATCTCAAATGAATAATCTATGTGATTAAACAAGTGAGGTGTGTGTGTGTGTTTACAAGATTAAGGCTCTTTAAATCTTTGAGATGGAGAGCACAATGATTCTTGATGGTGTTAAGGCTTGATTTCTGGGCTGGGATATATTTCTTGAAGTTGAAGATGAAGATTCAAAGGACTTAAAATTTTTGGGCAGAGCTTCAACTTCTATGAACACAGCACTTTCAATTTTCTCAAGCAATCTTCAAATGGTGAAGATTGGGGGTATTTATACCCAAGCACCAAGGAACTAGCCGTTGGACACAGCTGTATCAAGTACTGTACTAGTGCTTTCTCATTGGTCCACAATATCCACTTTTGTCCTTTGGTATATCAGTTGCAGATAAAGCTGATCAGGCTTCAGCTGCAAGTAAGGTAGTTAGGACACCTGTCACCTTTTCAAGATCTTTGCAGATCTTCTATGAAATTGAATCACGTGACAAGATTTGGTGGTTGACTTTTGTTATTGCTGATGTGGATTCCAACGGTCAATGTGGTTCACTTCAAGTCTTCAATCATTGGATGCGGTCTGGTATACAAGCGGTTGAGGAAGTGCAGTTATACCAGGTGAGGTTGCAAAGTGCGGTCGAGATATTGGAACTGCACAAGTGCGGTTCACATATGCGGGTGTACTGCAGTTGTTCAAAGGGAGTAGTTTCAACAAAGGAATTCCACAAGGCGGTTCAGCACGAGCGATTGTTTGAGTGCGGCATGAAACTTTTGAACTGCAATCCTCAAATCCAATGAGTCTTGTGCCAGTCTTCAAGCCTAATTCTAACCTATTCTATAAAATGGACTTAGATAAAAATTGAAGTCTAAGCTTCATTACATAGGGTCCTAAAGTCCTTGAAATAGAGAGGAGGTTATGGTATCAATCAAATCTAATCTTAAAATAGGAGGATTAAAATATGCATACCCAGCATTCTTCTATTTCTCAAACGTGCAGACCAAGCGCGAATTTATGAGGACATCGACAAGATATGTGCAGAGATTCCCGACAAAGAAAATGACCCGGAATTATACGAAGCTGTGAAAGAACATATGGTGCATGGTCCCTGCGGTGTTGCTAACCCGAAATCCCCGTGCATGGATAAAAAAAGATGCACAAAGAATTTCCCCAAAAGCTTTAATGAAGGGACATCCATTAATGAGAACGGATATCATGTATATAAGAGGAGAGACACTGATGCCAATGTAGAAAAGGTGGAGTTTTGCTTGATAATAGGTACATTGTACCTTATAATGCATATCTATTGTTGAAGTATCAAGCTCACATCAACGTGGAATACTGTAATCAAAGCAAGTCAATCAAGTATTTATTCAAGTATATCATCAATGGTAGTGACAGAATAGGGGTAAGGTTTTGCGTGGATGATGAAGTGAAAAAGTATGTCGATTGTAGATATGTTTCTGCATGTGAAGCTATGTGGAGAATATTTGGATTTAATATCCATTACATGACACCACCTGTAGAGTGATTATCTTTCCATTTAGAAGGAGGCCAAAGCATTCCATTCAAGGATGGTGATTATCTTCCGGATGTTGTGGATAAGCCTACTGTTAGTCAATCACAATTTTTACAATGGATGAAGTATAATTGTGAGAATCCGGAGGCTCGACAGTACAAGTATAATGAATTCCCGCAGCACTTTGTGTGGGGTAAGTGTAAGTACCCAAATCTGGCTCATGCCTTCCGGTTAAATTTCCCGACATTTCGGTAAGTTTCCCGGTAATTCCTCGGACCTTCCTAGTGTTCCGGAAATGTCCTAGAGCAGTCCCAAATTAAAATTAGGGCTGTATGGAGCCTTCCTAATTAAGAAAACACGTTTTTCTTAATTAGGGAGAAGGTTCTAGAATAATGCCACCTTGCATGGTTCTAGAATGCTGAGTCACAATGGATAAGACCGCACGGCCTCATTTGCGAAAGGGCTGCAGCGCACGGCTTCATTAGCCTTATCGGCGCCTATAAATAGAGCCCTCCTCTACCCATTTCAACAACAACACAATACAAACAATCAACAACAAAAACACACACACTCCATAGCAATCAAGACGTGAAGAAAACCCTTGAAGGCTCAAGAAGGCGAAGAAGAAGCTCAAGAAGCCATCTCCCTCCTCCTTGAAGACCCAAGAAGAACCTCTCCTCCTAGATCCGTCCGAAGAAGCGAAGGAAACGATTGGTAACCTCGCACGCCCTAACCTTGCATTTTAATTGATATACTTGCTCATTGCATTCATATATCTTGCTTGGGACTTGGCATTTATTCATAAAGATCACATCTTTATCACCCCCTTTCCCCTTTGCATGCATTAAGACCTCATTTGTCATAAAAATGTAGTCTTTTTCATAAAGGTGCATCCTTTGCACCTAAAACCCCCTATTTTCAAATAAAAAAATCATCTTTATACATCCTTTATACATAAAGATCCAATCTTTCCAATAAAAATGCATCCTTTGCATTCAAAAAAAACCTTTTCTAATGCATCATTTGCATAAAAATCCTATCTTTATGCATCATTTGCAATAAAGATCCTTTCTTTAAATCAAAAAGCATCATTTGCTAAAACCAAAATGTCATCTTTTCATTAAAGAGTCATTTTTCATGCATTCCCCCCTTTTCCCCTAACCTTGGAACGGACCGGTGTAAAAGTTCTCATCTTTGCATCGTTCCTTCCATTAAAGGTTCATGATTTCTTTAGGAAAAGGATAACCTTGAACCCTATATCTCCAATTATCGCTTAAGAATGAGTATGAAGCCTCTATACGAGCTCGACCGTCTTAAAGCGTAGGATTGATGGGCTAAGGACATTCCTTCCTAAAGAACCTCATCTTTGACCAAAAGAGAGTCATTCTCTCGATCACGCAAGTCCCGAGGGTCCCGAGGTTTAAAATGCGATGATCATAAGTCATAAGATGAGGACGGGATCATAATCCCAAATACATAAATTCCAAGAAATCCCGAGCGACAACCAACAAATGGTTTGTACGTCCGGAAGATAACTTGGGACATTCCCCCTTTTACTCTCAAAACACATGCACACAAAGAAAGCACGCAAGCAAACACGATTAATGAAATCTCGGGAGACTTGCTCCGGCAAGGCACTTTGGGTGAACGCCAAACGTTCTTCCCAAGGGGTAACTTAACCTCCGAACCCATAAAACCTTTTTTTCAAAGTTTTGAGGTAATCAAAATGGCGTGGCGACTCCGTTTTTCAAATAACTCGGATGTCTTCAAACTCGCGTGAATTCCAATAATCCAAAAATTTGGGCACACATTCACAATTTGGCGACTCCGCTGGGGATACCCAAAGGAGAAAAGCTTTATTTTCAAAACAAAAATCGATACTTGGTATATAGGTGGACCCCACTTACCCTTCCTGTATCGCTCCCTAACCCGGGGCTTGGGATAACCAGGTGGTTTAACAATCCCACGTACCAGTATCCCTTTTCGAATAATTTTGAAAAAAAAAAAATATAGAAGAAAGCTTTTCCCTTTGAGCGGGTTAGACTCCCATCGCCGATTTCATTAATCGTGCTTGCTTTCTTTACCATGCATTGCATCATTTGCATCTTGGAATCTGTGCATACTTTGAACGGGAAACAACCCGAAAAATAGCAAAAGGAGTGGAACCTGGAAAATTGATCCATGCAGTCGTACGGCTCAATCCTCGCTAGGATTCGACCATACGACCTCGGTGGCAATTCCACCGGGGAAAAATCATGGTTAATACGCGAGTCCTAGCGGCTTGGGGCTACTCGGCTCCATGGCGGCGGGGCTCCCGAGAAAATTTACGTGCTTATGTGTTGCATTTTCCCCGTCCCGAAAATCATTCCTTTAAAACACATTTATGAAAATCTCTGTTTTAACTCAAAAGGAACATTTTTAGGAGACCGCACACTACGCGCACTTTGATATATCCTGTACACTTTTGCACGCACGTCCTTCAAACCGAGGGTGGTTCCAGTGCGATCACGGACGGCCTTACGATGCTCCGGGCGCGCACGGAATCATCCCAACCTCCCATGGCGGCCGGTGTCGACCAATGCACGGTCAGGTGTCACACGTTTCAAAAAACCGTGACTTTTGGTTGGTTTTTGGTCTAGTCCGTGTCATATAGCCCGGTTGCATACCCACGTAAAGGTCAAGCCTTAGCTCATAACGGAAGCCAAGATTTTCGCTCAAGCGAAATTGCGAAATTCCGACAAGGAAAAATCGGTGGGATCTTGACTCCGGCATTGACTATTGACCTTGACCCGCACGGAATGCGTAAGAGTCAAGACCAAGTCTTTGCCAAAAATCAAAAGATCTTTCGCTCAAGCGAAGCTCTGCCAAAATTCCGACAAGGAAAAATTGGCAAGATCTTGGCCGGCATTGACTTCGATTCGACTCACGCCTTTGCGTATGCAACGAAGTTCAATGTGACCTTTGTGTCATCCGGCTTTTGCCGCCCGACCCATGCCTATTATATTCTCGGACATTACCGAAAGTCAAAAACCGTCATTCGCTCAAGCGAAACTCTGTCAAAGATCCGTCAAGCGAGAGAGACGAGACTTTCCGGTATTGCCTTGACTATAATCCGCATCGCTCGTGCGTTGAAAGGTCCTATGACCCGCTAGACCCGATAGGAGCGTTCTTTACTCTCGGTCGGTGGGATCCGCGTGCCCTATAGGACCCTCGCCCGGGGCCGCCCACCCCGGGAGGTCGAAATACGGGTGGAATACGAGGGGCTTATAGACGTAGTGACGGAACCCGGCGATCCGGGATCTAGTGTAGTTACGAAAAGAAGGGCGAGAACCCCTTTTCCAACCAAATAGATATTAATAAAAGACAACTTTGTTTTAAGTAAACTTGAAGATTCTAATTTGCATATTGCACGAGCCTTGACTAAACACCTACCCCGAGTCTAAACCTTTCCTTTCCCTTTCCCTTGGCGAAAGAAGTGGGTGAGAACACCGGGTCGGCGACTTGTTAGCGCGAGAATCCTCGGACAGTTCGCGAGAATCCTCGGTTTTGTCGGCTTTTCGGTGTCAAAATGGCCAACATGGTAATCCACAACGGTAATGACCAAGCGGTTGGAGGGGCTATCCCAGTTCAACCCAAGCCTCACATACGGTATGATGTATGTGATTGCGAAGGCGCCTAGAGTATGAGTATCAAGAATGGATCAATGAGGACGCTCCTTCAAGGAAGAAGAAGAGAAAGTCCACACGGCGAAGCTTAAGGAAAGATACGAAGGCGGGGACAAGAGCGTAGGAACTTTGGGAGAGCCTTCGGGCAAGTTCGACTACTATGTCAATTATGCCAAGGAACTGTCAAGGAACCCGTCACCCCAAGCACGATCCGGCTGATATCCCCATGTACGGTGATCCTCTTGAAGCGAGAAAGTGCTGAATTTGTGGCCATCGTGAAGTTCAATGAGAAGCTAGCGGATCTAGAAGCGAGAACACGAAAAGCCTATTGAATACGTAGCCGGTCGAGGAAGAATTAAGATCCCCTCGAAGAAGACTTCATCGGCATTATCCGAGGCCAACCCTTACGGTGGCTACTGACAAGGTCGTGGTGTCCAAGATCGATAAGAGAAAATGAGTTATCGGCGGTGCATTGATAAGATGAGCCGGACCCTTCGATCAATGAGTCCGGTCGCTACGGAAGAGCTAGGCGAAAGATTGCAACAAGTTACTTTAGTTCCCCTCACCATCTTTCCACGATGCACGGCACATTAATGATTTCCGGCAAGCTTTTGATCGGTTCGAAGTCTCCAACTTTCTGAAGAACGCTAGCAAGGCTGCTACGCCCCAGGGCAACAGCAAGAAGGAGTGAGATCCCGGTCCAACCCTTGTCAAGTCCCCCTCGAGTCAATAAGTAGCGTAGGGTCCAGTCGGTGTTGTCTATTCGGTTGAGTCGGGAATCTTCGAATTCCAGTCCTCGGAAGTCATCCGAAGGCCTCACGCACGAGGATTATGAAAATGTAATCGATGTCATCTTTCCCCTTATCTTGAATGAAATGACAAATCTTTACGATTATCCTCTTATTGCCAACTTAACAAATGATAAATTAACTCAAAACTTAACAACGAGTTAATAATGAATCATTTGAACAAGATGCAAACACACTAAACGAACAATACATTAAAGAAATCTTTAAGCGGGTTTCGAAAAAGAGGAAAACCGGGCCCAAGCTGAGGAGGTTTTGATAAGTGTGAACTTGGGTACTATTGAGGAACCTAAAGAGACACAGATTGGAAGCTTCTTCCGGGGGTTGAAAGGGACGGATTGATCGAGTTTGCTCGAGAGAATACGTCGACGTGTTTGCATGGTCATACAAAGATATGCGGGGCTAGACGGTTCGATAGTAGAGCACGAGAATCCCTCTAGCACCGGATGCTAAGCCGGTAAAGCGAGCGAGAAAGATCAAGCCGGAATGGTCTCTACAGTCAAAGAAGAAATTGAGAAGCTACTGCGGGTAGGGTTCATCGAGTTATTGAATACCCGACATGGTTGTCCAACATCGTGACCGTAACCAAGGCCAATGGGAAGGTGCGGCTTTGTGTGGATTTCCGAGATACGAACAAGGCCGGCCCAAAGACGACTACCCTGCGCAAACATAGAGCATCTGGTGGATTCCACTGCCAACTACGAAGTCAAATCCTTCGTTGATGGTTTTGCGAGCTACAACCGAGATCAAGATGGCCGAGGAAGAC
The DNA here is from genome assembly GCA_022495995.1 of Adenophora triphylla var. japonica. Lineage (NCBI taxonomy): Eukaryota > Viridiplantae > Streptophyta > Magnoliopsida > Asterales > Campanulaceae > Adenophora > Adenophora triphylla. The sequence continues at coordinate 77,309 of JAFEMH010005389.1, forward strand.
CAAGAAAAGACGGCCTTCACCACACCGTGGGAACCTCTTGTTATACGGTAATGCCATTCGGGCTCAAGAATGCGGGGCTACTTACGAAGGGCGGCGGCCGCGCTTTTTCATGACATGATCCACAAGGAGATTGAGGTCTACGTAGATGACATGATAATCCACTCCAAAGGAGAAGGTGGGCAGCACTTTGTTGACCTACGAAAATTCTTTGAGAGGTGAGACGGCATTCCATGAGACTAAACCACCGCCAAATGCACCTTCGGAGTGACAAGGGAAAAGTGCTTGGGTATATGGTCACGGAGCGAGGTATAGAAGTTGACCCCAGAAAGATCAAAGCCATCATGGATATGAGGCCACCTCAAACCCGGACAGAAGTCAAGAGCTTCATGGGTAAATTGCGGTACATTAGCCGTTTCGTCAATCGGTTGACCACTATGTGCGAGCCCATCTTCAAGCTCATGAAGAAGAATGTGGACACGGAATGGACCGAAGAATGCCAAGATGCCTTTGACCGGATCAAGGCATACTTAGTACATCCCCGGTACTATGCCCCCCCGCCATAGACGAAGCCTCTTGCTCTATCTCTATCATGAACACGGCGGTTGGGGCTATGCTTGCTCGGGAGAAGAAAGACTCTCGGGTAGAAAATGCCATTTACTTTGTCGGCGGAAGCTACGGGGAGTGAGCTCAATTACTCGGCATGTGAAAAGACTTGTGCGGGGCGAGTGCAGGTGAGTCGGCAAGTTGAAGCATTATATGCAAGCCCGCCTGTGAATTTGGTCTCGAAAATAGACCCCATCAAGTACATCTTTGACAAGCCTTCCCTCTCGATGCGTTTAGCGAAGTGGTCCTTCTTCTTGGCGAGAATACGACATCAACTATGTGACCGAAAAAAGGCCATCGGGTCAAGCATTGTCGGATCACTGGCGAATTTCCCCGATAATGAAGACAGAGGGCACGAACCCCAATTTCCGGATGAAGGGATCTTTGCGGTTGAGCACGAAAATAGATGGCAATTGTTCTTTGACGGGCCGCTAACAAAAGAGGAAATGGTGTAGGAATGCTATTGGTCGATCCGAAAGATGAGCATACCCCATAGCCCTCAAGTTGAACTTTCTGCCACGAACAATGTCGCGGAGTATGAAGGCTTTGCATTCTGGTTTGGAGGCCGCCTTAGAAAGAAATGTCAAGGAGCTCGAAGTTTACGGAGACTCGGCCACGATCATCAACCAAGTCTCCAACAAGTGGAAGGCGTGGACCACTAATCTGCAGCGGTATCATGCCCGTATGGAGGAGTTGGTGGACGGTTCGGAGAAGTGACTTTCCACTACTTGCCGAGGAAAAGAACAGTTCGCGAGATGCCCTAGCTACTCTAGCCTCATTGGTAGAGATCCCAGGGAAAAGCCATAAAGCCCTTGAGTGGGTAGAAGAGAAGCCCCGGACCTTACATTTGTGAAGTGGACACGGGACCCGAGCCTATAAAGGAACCTTGGTACAATCAGTTACCAATTCCTCAAAGACGGAGAGTCGGCTTTCGAGAGACGAAGAAGGTAGACCGAAAGAAGGTATCGAGCCAAGAGCTTACAAGCCACGAAAAGGTTGGCTTCTCATTATGTCATTCTAGGAGGCAACCTATACAAGAAGCGGTATCAAGGACCACTCCTCTTATGTGTCACTCAAGAAAGAGCCAAAGAGTTGATGACCGAAGTCCACAATGGTCCTGCGGTCCTCACATGAATGCCGAGCCACGATGCAAGTGATCCTCGAATGGGTTACTCTTGGATCTCCATGGAGACAGGACTGCGTTCGGCACGTCCGAACTGCGACAAATGCCGGCGGTTTGCCAACCTCAACCATCTCCCACCTCATGACACATCTTGCATGACGACTCCTTGGCCGTTTGCAACTTGGGGCATTGACGTGATAGGGAAAATATCCCCGAACGGGAGCAATGGGCACGAGTTCGTGTTGGTAGCCATCGACTACTTCACCAAGTGGGTAGAGGCCAAGTCCTACAAGGTCCTCACTTCCGAGAAAAGTGGCCCAGTTCATCAAAGAAAACATAATGTGCGGATATGGGGTGCCCAGCGAGATCATTTCGATAATGGGTCACACTTCGAAGGAGGCTGCGATAGGCTAGTCGAGAATTGAGTTACTCGCCACAAGTCGTCCCCGTACAGACCTCGGACCAATGGAGCCGTGGAAGGCTGCTAATAAGACACTCGGCGGATCATCCAGGAAGATGGCCACCCGTGGTCGTGATTGGCCCGAAAAGGCTGCACCTAGCACTCTGGGGCTACTGAACGTCTGTCGAAACGGCCACGGGAGAAACTCCTTTTGCCCTAACTTACGGGATGGAAGCGGTGTTACCGGTGGAGTTGGAAATCCCGTCATTAAGGGTCCTCTGGAAAACAGTGTCAATGAAGTGGAATGGTTGCGCGGCCCGGCATAATGAGTTAGCCACCTTGACGAGAGAAGGCTAAAAGCCATGGAACACACCCGAGCCTACCGAGGCGAATGGCGGAAGCGTTTGATAAAAGGTCAAGGCCAGAGACATCAAAGAGGGCGACTTAGTGCTGAAAGTAAAGCCCCTACCGGAGACAACCCCACAGGAAAATGGGAACCCGTCTGGATCGGCCCTTATGTGGTGCGAGAAGATGCGTCGGGAGGAGCAATGAAGCTTGCGAGACTTGGATGGCAATCCCTTTGTCCACCCGGTCAACGGTGATAAACTCCGAAGATACTATGTCTAATAAAAAAAAAAAAAAAAAAAATCTTAGTGCAAAAAGAGTAATGCCCGGCTAAATTTGAAAACCCCAAAAAAGGGCGGTCTAGGCAAAAGACGGGGTTGCACATATAAAAAAAAAAAAAAAAAAAGAAAAAAATCTTAGTGCAAAAAGAGTAATGCCCGGCTAAATTTGAAAACCCCAAAAAGGGCGGTCTAGGCAAAAAACGAGTGCACATAAAAAAATTTGGTTCACCGGAATGAACTACGTAGACTGAGCCCCTTAGCCTTTCTTGTAAAAGGGGAACGTAGACAGCCATATATGGTTCGGTCTAAACAATAAAAAGGACGATTAAGTTTCCATGAAACATGTCCTGATCAATAAAAAAAGAGACATTTGAATTTCCATGAAATGTGTCTTGATTAATTTTAAGATAATATGCCTTGTTCATTACAAGTTAAAAACTTCTTGATGAGTTCAAGCACGGTCTACCTCTTAACTCTGCTAACTTTGCTAAAAGATCTAAAATACAATAAAATGCCTAAATAAACTAATGTGTTTGCAAATGGCAATAAGAGGATCTTGAGAAAAGACTTGTCGGTCGTCATTAGTGAGTCTTCTTGAGTCTTCTTCCCTTTTCCTCGGCCTCGTCGAGTCTTCTTCCTTTTCTTCTCAATAATGTCGGTATCCCTCATCCCGACCTTTGGTATCCTCACTGGAGCCTCTACCAACCCCGTGTCAATGAGCGCTCTCTCTATACGAGCACGAGTCCGCACCTCCTCCCTCGAGCCTCGGTCGAAGGAGCGACCTCGGACAATCTCTTGTACCGAGCCTCCATATCTCGACCAAGTCACACGATTGGTTATGGCAACTCGCCTTAGCCTCGGTCTCCCTCGAGTCCTACTCGAGTCACGGATCGGCTCCCAATAAAGCTCGACGTCTATCCTCCAAGATAACACGAGTCGCTCCCGTCTCCCTCTCGTACCGATCCAGTAGACGGTGAGTCAAGATGGTGCTCTTCACTGCTCTGAAGATAGCCACAGGTGGGAAAGCGGTATGTGTCCAAGCCCTCGAGAAGAAAGAGAAGGCATTTGGATCTCTCATATCCAATGACACCACCTCCATGGTCCGGATGTCCTCCCAATCACTCAATGGCTCCTGTAAAGCCCCAAAGCTGCCTGGATACCAAGCGGGGTATGTAGAAGGACGACCGGCGAGAATCTGGAACCCTCACAACATAAGACTCTGAAATATCCTCACAGTGCGCAACCTCCGGTGTGGTATCCACCAACGGATGTCAGAAGTGGATAGCCTAGCCATCATCGGCTCGGCTACCACTGTTCTGCTGCCTAGGTGCACCTCTCAGAAATCACCCAAGGGCCGAGTCGGCAAAGCCCAGGCAAAGCCAGAGCCTCTCCTGCAGCCACAAGTCAACATAGCCGGACTCCCGGACCTCATGAAACGGTCTCCCAGAGCCATCCTATCGATCCCATGAAATGTCTCTCCCAAAACCGGCGGGACAATATCCTTCCCGGCCACACGAGTCTCGACCATGTCCAAGAGGCCACTATGACGAATCCCCGCGGACTCGGCGGTGAACGAACGAGAGAATACGCGAGAGAATGAAAGCATCCATAGCCACCGTGTCGTAGCCATATCTGGAGACCCAAACCTGCCCGGGATATCGAAGGTCAATCCTATCAGGGCTATCATCATCCTCTCAGCCTCTCCCAAAGGAATCTGCAGAAAAGATGCAAGCTTTACCGTCACCGGCGCGTCTCCGATCAGCGGAATAGATATAGCCTCGGATCTCGGGACCCCAATCAAGGCTCTGAAGTCTTCGTGCGTTGGGACAATTTCGTTGTAAGAAAAGCGATAAAGATGTCTCCGGACGTCCCGAGAACTTTCTTTGCGGCTCTCAACGAGTCCCAATCGGGCGGGAGATCCCTCAAATGCCATAAAGACTTGATCTTGAAGGAAGAGTCAAGCAGTCCCTTGTGATTTTGGAAGTTATGTCTCGCCCAAGATTGAAGACCGGATAGAAAATGGTCTCGCTTCCCCCTTTGCAATCTAACGGGATTCTCCATCGCAAAGTGTTCAAAGATGGTGCTTTTAGGTCCAAAATATGCTCAGGAACAATTGGGACAAGTCTAGAGTGAAAATGAAATGAAATGGCCAAGCCTTGCTTTTATTCGAAAATAACCGGCTCGAGACAGGCGTAAGCCGCACGGCTTCATTTTGCCCTCGAGGCCATGCCGCACGGCTACATTAGCCCTCTGCGAGAAAAATTCTGCGGCAACCAAAGATTGCTGCCCAAGGGAGTTTTCACCCCACTTTTCCAACCAAAACGTACAAAAACATATCCAGAAGCCATTCAAGCATTCATACATCATTATAAATCATTTTGGCCCAGTTTATTAGATTCCAAGCAAAAAAGTTGCCCCAAGGCTCAGATAATATGCAAATTGAAAAAGCATGAATTAGAAAAGTAAATAAAACATAAATACAATGTTTTCGCCCCATCGGCGCCCAAATAAAGCCAAAAATAAACAAAGTGTGCATCAAATGTGTTCATTGTTTGTTTTCGTTCCAAATCTACTCTAGAGACCTCCTAGGCCTCCGATTCTTCTTCCTCCTCATCGCTACTCAACTCATAGATGCTAGCCTCCCTCATCAAGTCCTCCAGTCGCTCACGTCGGACAAATGGACATTATCGTGCCCGTACTCGGCCAGTGCTCCAGAATGTCGGCGTTGGGTCCCCGCCCCGAGGCATGGCCTTTGGAAGAGTACTCCGAGGCCGATGAGGTAGGCCAGCTGTGCCCCGACGTGCCGTCTCTTGCGCCCCGAGCTCACTGTGCATCATTGCCGCCTTCGAAGCGCGAGCCGGCTTCCTCGAAGAGAGGCAGGCACATGTCCTTCGGCCCCTATTCTGCTGACCGGCCTATCGTAAGTGCGAAATGGAACCCGAGAAAAAAAGAAGAAAAATCTCGAAAATCTCGAGAAAATTGCAAAAGCGAGAAAATGCGAAAGCTAAAAAGGGAATAAGACCCTAAGAGTACACTTACGGTGCTATCGGGCGGCAAGGTGTCTTTGGGGCTCCCTAGCATCGGGGACAGTATCCTCATCCTCCTCGGCACTCCATGGATCACGTAGGACAAATGCGCGGGAGGGATCGGCGGGTCGGTAGGCTCATCCTCCCCATATCCCCTGAGTGACCGCCGCCTTCACTAGCTTCGTGGCGTCCTCGGGCGTCTCCACAAACACGGCGTAGGGGTGTCCATGTCAAAGTACTCCTCCGCAGCCTATACCTCCCTGGTACCTCTCAATCTCATCCGCCGGCCGGTCCACGGGCCGCAGCATCCGTCTTGGAGGGTCGGGCGGAGTAATGGCATCTAGTGGGGGAACATGACCATGCCGCCTCGAGAAGCGGTCCCCCAAGTAAATGACATCACATGTCGGCCCAGTGAGCCACCTCCTCCGCCTCGTCACCTCGATAGCATCTCCCAAAGAAATCTCCAGGATACCTGCCCCAGGGGTAGAAGTCCACTCCGTCGTGCCCATCCACTGTTGATGACCGGCCTCACCATTTTGTAATCGAAGGTAATCCGGGTCTTCCCGTGAATTTATCTCTCGCATCTCCCTCCAAATGAACCATAGCAGGAAGATGGTGACATCACTCACTGGTTCCAAGGGAAGAACCCGATCACCTCACGTAACCAGCCCGCATGTTCAAAACATCAAAAGGTCATTCTCTCTCTTATAAAAGTCTCAAGACAGAAAAGAGAAAAGAGAAAAGGGAGGAGACTACCTCAAGGGCAAATGAGAAGCGGTCCCATGGAAGCAGCTTTGTTCCGACTGTACATGTCCAACGAGAAGTAGAGCTCCGCCAATCCGGCCTCTCCCCAAGAGACCGTCCCTATCCCATCAACATCCTCCAGAGAGTCAAGGAGGCAAGTCATGGCCAGCGTCCCAGAATTGGCAAAGATAGTGACTGATAGCATCAACCATATGAATGCTCTAGCCACTGGGCAAGGGCCACATCATTAGCAAGAAAGTTACGCATGCAAGTCTCGAATCGCCACCTCGACGTTCCGCGTCTCCATCCCCGGCCCCTTGGGAATCGGCTCAAACCCTACCAAAGCCTGGAACTCCTCGGCTGTAATATGGTCTCTCCAAGTCACGGGCCTCCCGGTGAACTGTAGGCCAGTAATAGCTGTGAAATTGGCAGGAGTCACTGTAAGCTCTCCCCAGCTCAGGTGAAAGCTATGTGTACTGTCCCACCAGAACTCAGAAAGGGCCTGGACCAAGCCCTTGCTCTTAGAGGTGATGTGAACACCCCTGCCAATAGCCTCTACAAATGCATCCAGGCCAGTAGCCCTCACCAGCTGCTTGGGATTTACCCCATTCTTCTCGAAATCCGGCATCCTCTGCCAAAGCTTAACTGCAATCTCTGATGGTCCTCTAGACTTGTTCTCCTATAGACAAGCACATCAAAAAAAGAAGCGTCAGTCCTTCATCATTTTCAAAAGCATGCATATATTCAAAAGTGCACATATTTTCAAAAGAAAAGCATTCACAAAAGTTTTTCTAGCATATCTTTTGCATCAAAAAACGTGTCTTTCATCACTTGAAACATGTCATTGCTTTCCTAAAGCACAAAATCACAATTCTTCGCACATAAGCATTATTCTTTCAGAAATGGCATGCATGAATCATTTTCATCTTCCAAAATCATGTTTTCTCATTGAAAATCAGAATTTTGACCTAGTTCTAGCACAAGGCAAGAACTCCGTCTCATATTTTGAAAAATTCTTACTTCATGTTGCGAGAAAAAAGTGAGTCATTCTCATAATTTTCATCAAACAAGTTGCACATGCATATTCTTAGCCTCATAGGTTGTTCATGCATCTCAAAATCATTCAAAAAATCATTCAAAAATCCTAAAATTCGGGTCAAGCCCTAAAATCATTCAAAATTCAAGCAAAATCATCGGATTTGAGCAAAATGAGAATGCTTACCCCAACCGATCGCGGGTTCGTTGATTTATGCTCCCTTCTCCCCGGGTAAAGCTCCGATGGAGACGTAAGAAAGTCATACTTTCTTTCCGTTCGCACGAGCTCCTTTCTCCTCCTTCTCGCAGCCGCGGAGATGTTCCTTCTTGCTTGCCTCGGTATGGGATTGCCCTCCGGATCCATTCCAATCGATAGAAGCAAAAAGGGTTGAAGAAATCTCGAATTCTCTCTCTCTTCTCTCTCTCTCTCGGCTGAAGTGGGCGGCAATGCAATGACAATGGCCCGTTCAAATCTGATTTTAAATAATCTGGAAAAAACAGGTCTCTAGCCGTACGGCTTCTTTTTCTCCATCTCATGCCGGGCGGCTTCATTCGCTCTGAGCAGAAATTACAATCCTGCCCCTGGACCTTCCACTTGGGCATGCAATTTCCGTTATCTTTTAAACAAGATAACATCTTTTCAGAAAATATCCCTTATCTCTTTAGCAATCAAGCTCTATTCCCAGTCGCCTCCGTTAATTCCGTTATAACGGGATAACACTAGGTGACAACCTCCGAATTGTCAGAACTCTAAACTTGTGCTACCTCTATCCGCGAATAGTGACGTATGCCCAAGTCATTACAACTTGTGCTACCTCTATCCGCGAATAGTGACGTATGCCCAAGTCATTCCAACTTGTGCTACCTCTATCCGCGAATAGTGAAGTATGCCCAAGTCATTCCAACTTGTGCTACCTCTATCCGCGAATAGTGACGTATGCCCAAGTCATTCCAACTTGTGCTACCTCTATCCGCGAATAGTGACGTATGCCCAAGTCATTCCAACTTGTGCTACCTCTATCCGCGAATAGTGACGTATGCCCAAGTCATTCCAACTTGTGCTACCTCTATCCGCGAATAGTGACGTATGCCCAAGTCATTCCAACTTGTGCTACCTCTATCCGCGAATAGTGACGTATGCCCAAGTCATTCCAACTTGTGCTACCTCTATCCGCGAATAGTGACGTATGCCCAAGTCATTCCAACTTGTGCTACCACTATCCGCGAATAGTGACGTATGCCCAAGTCATTTCAACTTGTGCTACCTCTATCCGCGAATAGTGAAGTATGCCCAAGTCATTTCAACTTGTGCTACCTCTATCCGCGAATAGTGACGTACGCTCAAGTTTCCCAACTTAAGTTACCTCTATCTCCGTCATAAAGAGATAGTGCCATAAGCTCTAGCTTCGTCGGTGACGGCCTCCGAGATTGTCAAAATCTCAAGGATCCTAGACATCGTTCCTAACTATCTAGTGATGCTTGAACTACGATCAAGGCTTGATTCCTCCGGATACGTAGGTAGCCTTTTATAAAAGGTCCAGCCATTCGACCACTTTGGTCACCCCCGTTTCTTTGTCACTCCTCGGTGATAAAGCGCCCCCTCATAAAAGTTCGGATATCCGACCACCCGGGTCACTCCTAGCATATCCCCAGAGGATCAATTGCTTGACCTCCTAGGTCATTTTCTCTTCTTTTTCCCGAAGAGACCAGTTTCTCTTCTTCCTTCCCCAGCGGATCCTAATCCCGAACTACGGCCTGGCTTGATTCCTCCGGGATACGTAGGTAGCCTTCCAAAAGGTTCAGCCACTCGACCGCCTTGGTCACCCAATCCGTCTCGGCATTCGCCAGATCGGATCCTTTTCTATCGACAACCCCACTCGCCTTGCAAGTGACGTTGCCGAGGGGCTTCTGTAAGTACCCAAATCTGGCTCATGCCTTCCGGTTAAATTTCCCGACATTTCGGTAAGTTTCCCGGTAATTCCCCGGACCTTCCTAGTGTTCCGGAAATGTCCTAGAGCAGTCCCAAATTAAAATTAGGGCTGTATGGAGCCTTCCTAATTAAGAAAACACGTTTTTCTTAATTAGGGAGAAGGTTCTAGAATAATGCCACCTTGCATGGTTCTAGAATGCTGAGTCACAATGGATAAGACCGCACGGCCTCATTTGCAAAGGGCCTGCAGCCGCACGGCTTCATTAGCCTTATCCAGACTGCCTATAAATAGAGCCCTCCTCTACCCATTTCAACAACAACAACACAAACAATCAACAACAAAAACACACACACTCCATAGCAATCAAGACGTGAAGAAAACCCTTGAAGGCTCAAGAAGGCGAAGAAGAAGCTCAAGAAGCCATCTCCCTCCTCCTTGAAGACCCAAGAAGAACCTCTCCTCCTAGCTCCGTCCGAAGAAGCGAAGGAAACGATTGGTAACCTCGCACGCCCTAACCTTGCATTTTAATTGATATACTTGCTCATTGCATTCATATATCTTGCTTGGGACTTGGCATTTATTCATAAAGATCACATCTTTATCACCCCCTTCCCCTTTGCATGCATTAAGACCTCATTTGTCATAAAAATGTAGTCTTTTTCATAAAGGTGCATCCTTTGCACCTAAAACCCCCTATTTTCAAATAAAAAAAATCATCTTTATACATCCTTTATACATAAAGATCCAATCTTTCCAATAAAAATGCATCCTTTGCATTCAAAAAAAACCTTTTCTAATGCATCATTTGCATAAAAATCCTATCTTTATGCATCATTTGCAATAAAGATCCTTTCTTTAAATCAAAAAGCATCATTTGCTAAAACCAAAATGTCATCTTTTCATTAAAGAGTCATTTTTCATGCATTCCCCCCTTTTCCCCTAACCTTGGAACGGATCGGTGTAAAAGTTCTCATCTTTGCATCGTTCCTTCCATTAAAGGTTCATGATTTCTTTAGGAAAAGGATAACCTTGAACCCTATATCTCCAATTATCGCTTAAGAATGAGTATGAAGCCTCTATACGAGCTCGACCGTCTTAAAGCGTAGGATTGATGGGCTAAGGACATTCCTTCCTAAAGAACCTCATCTTTGACCAAAAGAGAGTCATTCTCTCGATCACGCAAGTCCCGAGGGTCCCGAGGTTTAAAATGCGATGATCATAAGTCATAAGATGAGGACGGGATCATAATCCCAAATACATAAATTCCAAGAAATTCCGAGCGACAACCAACAAATGGTTTGTACGTCCGGAAGATAACTTGGGACATTCCCCCTTTTACTCTCAAAACACATGCACACAAAGAAAGCACGCAAGCAAACACGATTAATGAAATCTCGGGAGACTTGCTCCGGCAAGGAACTTTGGGTGAACGCCAAACGTTCTTCCCAAGGGGTAACTTAACCTCCGAACCCATAAAACTTTTTTTTCAAAGTTTTGAGGTAATCAAAATGGCGTGGCGACTCCGTTTTTCAAATAACTCGGATGTCTTCAAACTCGCGTGAATTCCAATAATCCAAAAATTTGGGCACACATTCACAGTAAGCCAAAGCGAGAATGGCGTCCTAGAAAGAAAGGTACATCAATAGGACGAATTTATCATGTCCCCATGAATTCAGGTGATATCTACTATCTGACGTCGATGCGATCTACTATTGTTATATTATTGTTTTTTCTCAACTCTCTTTTATTTTATAGACACTCATAACAATGTGTATAATCATGCATCCGAATTCTAAAAAAAAAATAACTTTAAATTTTTGGAAGAAAAAAAAAAGCTTCTTGAAAAAGAGACTCTATCTTTGAACAAGAGAAGAATTTGGAGGCCTAAAACCCCAGTCATATAAGTGGTGTATCAAAATACATGAAATCCTGAATCAATCCCACATTAGTTAACCCCTCACAAACGTTAAGTGTTTGAAAAAAATGTCTTAAATAACTCAACTGTATTACTCCACCCGTTTCAAAATAAATGTTTATTGTATTCTTTTCTTTATAATTAAAAGTGTCACTTGGAACAGAAGGAGTATGCTACTTTGTTTTCTTTACAAATTCTGCATTAAACTTTTGGGATTTTGGGTCAATTGAAGTTTGTATACGAGTAAAGATGAAGAAAATAATGATACTTTTGTCATTTGCATAGAACTACATGATATTACTAGAAAATTCAAATTCCAATCGCTGTGTTGAAGTGTTGTGCAGTCAGCAAAGCATGCCTTGACCAAAACTGCAATAACTCCGTGCCCATACACATATTTTTTCGAACAAAATTTTTTGTTAGAAAATAGACTCACAGATATTTCCAACCATGTACTCCACCCCTTCTAGATCCTTTCGAGTCGATACAGTTTATTCAGCCAAGTTGACTCAAATTCCAGCACTGCATATTTTGAAGTGTTGTGCAGTCAGCAAAGCGCGCCTTGACCAAAACTGCAATAACTCCGTGCCCAAACACTATTTTTACGAACCAATTTTTTTGTTAGAAAATAGACTCACAGATCTTTCCAACCATGTACTCCACCCCTTCTAGATCCTTTCGGGTCGATACAGTTTATTCAGCAAAGTTCACTTAAATTCCATCACTGCATATTTTGAAATTTGAAGTGTTATGCAGTCAGCAAAGTGCGCCTTGACCAAAACTGCAATAACTCCGTGCCCAAACACTATTTTTGCGAATCGTTTTTTTTTTTTGTAAGAAAATAGACTCACAGATCTTTCCAACCATTTAATCCACCCCTTCTAGATCCTTTCAAGTCGATATAGTTTATTCAGTCAAGTTGACTCAAATTCCAGCACTGCATATTATGGAATCAGCTTCTGTGATCAAATTTTCTTGATCTTCTTGCAACATAATATATTGGGCATAAGATGTAAATTTACCATGCCATACTCCGGTATCACCAAGTTTCTAACTTCAAATCCATGACATAATCAACAGTTTTCCTTCTGTAAATGCATCTTATTATGAAAGGTTCCATGCTTAGACGCCAAAGTGACTTCGATATGAGTTTTTAAATAACACTATCGAAATCATTTACTTCTATCAAGGAAATCGCAAATTTACTTATATTTTTCAATTATCAAACAAAAATAACATTTTTAATTGCCAATAAATCTAGCAAACTTGGATATTTGTCCCAATGAATGCGTTCATGATACTTGATATTTTTGTATTGACCACAATGTATATAGCATAATGTTTATACTTGAGATTGTGTACGTTAAACTCTCATTATCTCCTTCCTCCTGTGATGTACCCGATTTTTTGAAAATCAACGGAGTCGCCACGCCGTTTTTAGTTTAAGGGCCAAAACTTTGAAAAATGCCCGAAAAATGAGAGAAGTGAGTTCGGAGGTCACTTTACACTCCGGGAAGAACGATTAGCACGTTCACCCGAAATGCCTCGTAAAACGAGTCTTCCAAACTTGAAACCATTTGTGTGTGTGTGTGTGTGTTTTGCAAAAGGGATTTTCTGGAAATAAAAGTTTTGACTGGACTGGACTGAAATTAATCAAAACAGTGTGCTTCTGTGAGTGAAAAGGGACTGAAAACAAAAATATTTGTCCATGACATTCATGTCCGCGCGGATCAGGACGAGACTCATTCTTGTCCGCGCGGATAGGACAGTAAGATTCTTTTTTTGCAGCTTTTCAGTCTGATTCTGTAATTTCCAGAATGTTAACTGGAGTTACAGAACCAGAACTAAAGTTTGCAACAGAAAGTGTTATTTAAAAACATTTTTGGATTTTGCATCCATGCTTGTCCCCACCTTCCTTAGGCTTTGATTAGTGATCACTAAACATGATTAGTGGCGATCTACTATATCAAGCCATCATTAGGGTACATTAGGACTTCAAAGCATTTCATTTGCTTGGGATGGGGGGATTTGACATAAAATAAAGATTAATGCATGAAAATAGAATTTAGGTTAAGGGTGTATCAACTTTAGAGTGGATTTCTAAGGTGGTCATTAAGATGACCATCTTTGAGATCTTTGAACTCAATGTATCAACTTCACCCTTTTTGTAACCTAGGAACATTAGTGATCTTCATCCATGGAAATTATTCCAAGGTGGAGATCTTAGGCTAGGGAAGGACATTTACAAGGAAGTAAACAAATTTAGACCATTTAGTGTGATCATCCATGGAGATTAACTCCAAGGTGATCACATTTTAGGTCAAGAAACCAAGCAACAATCAAGAACTAATTAATGTAAAAGGGACAAAAGGGAATAACATAATAAAAGAATTTGGATCCTTGTAGAGAATCATCCATGGAGATGAACTCCATGGAGATCCTCTTGGATCTAGGACAAGAAAGAGAAAACAAGTAAATAAACAAGTTACATCATTTTAAATATGAGATGTATGCATGGATAAAGGAGATTAAGGTAAGGAGAAGGAGGGTTTACCAATTGTTGTACCCTATCTTCCTTGAATTTGTGTTTAGGGTTTGAATATGATCAAGATTTGTGTTTGAATTTTGTGTTTGGATTTGGTGTTTAGGCTTGGTGTTTGAATGGGTGTTAGGCTGTTTTCTGGAATTTTCCCGTCAATATAACAGTAGGGTTCGAAAAAGGATCCTTTAAACTGAGAGAGAATGATTTTATTTATAGGCTGAATTTAGGGTTCGCTTTTGTCCGCGCGGACGAGACTGAGTCTCATTCCTGTCCGCGCGGATGGGGATGTTGGCGTGCCTGATTTTGCAGAAAGCAGTTTTGGCTGCTTGCATTTAATGAAAAGTTGGTCAATTTCTTGGAAATGACTCTTCCCAGCGAGATCCAACCTATTTTTGTTGTTCCTTTAAGGTCCTTCCTTGTTTGAATTATCTTAGGAAGTGACCAAAATGCCCTTAAATGTTTATTTGACGTGAAAAACGTTAAATTGGGCCGAAAAAACATTGGCGGTTCTGTGAGGACCCCGACCCGGAACCTACACGTGTCCCGAGCTGGAGCGTCCTCAAACTAACCCAAATTTCGTCAACTTTTAAAACCTTTAATTATCATTCAAAAATAAATACCATTGTTGTAATCATTTCAAAATAAATCTACACCTTTTCACAACGGAGAAATAATTGACTAACTTAGAAAGTAAGAAACGGTTTTAATTACAAAAGGGCCTCGGTTATAACATAAAGTAAAGATTTATAAATACAATTCCACAAATGAATTATACCAACGTACTCTTTCTATACCAACCTAATCATACCCCGACAATTCCCACAATATAACTTCCAAACTCCTCACCGCCCTTACTTGGCTGGTCCACCTGTCTCGGAATCTAAAACAGTAAAGGGAGAGGGGTGAGAATAAATCTCAATGAGCTATTATGAATGCAGCAAGATGCCAAACAAAGTGCAACACATAGCATGGTAGTTGTTGTGGGCATTTTTTGACATGACGACATCTTCAGTTGATCCTGCATAACGAGATGTCATTACACTGTAAGTATTGTTTTAAATATTTACTTGTCCAATATTTCCTAATATTATTATTCTTATTTTTCAGTAATTAAGAGAGGAATGCGGAAACAACCTTCAAGCACGTTCAACAGACCTTCAAACGGCTAGGGCGACTTGGTCTCACGGAGGTTGAAAAGATAAACCACAATGCCGAGATTGTAGGAACCATATTTGACTCTTTCTTAGTTACTTGTATTTAAGGGGAAATGGAGACGGAAAATGACACTCATGCTCATACGCACACACTTTACACACAAACTCTTGTAATCCTCTCCATTATCTTCCGAAGTTGTAATTGTGATCATTATAGTGGAACCTTTAAGGTTGGAGACCTAACTCCCGGGGTTTTTTCCAAAGAGGTTATCACCTCCAAGGTTTTCCTCGTTAACAAATCGCGTTGTCATTGTCTCGATTTTCATTTTCTTGTTCCATATAATCGAATTCCATAGTTCCCTCCTTATTATTCAATCCACACACTAAACATAGTTAAGATTCTACTCTATTGTTTTTTCTACCAAAACAGTAGTATAACACATTATGAAAGCGGTAAACACATTACGTTACCTCATTTTACCTTTTCCCGTCTGAACAATAAGTCGTACAACGTGGGAGTAAAACTCCACTCTTTGGTGAATTGCCTCCAGCACATTCACCTCTTATAGGACTCATACCCCAGAGATCCATATAAGAAAAGATACCTATAATAGAGTATCCAAAAATAATATATTCCCCCGTACACCAATCGCAAAGCAGTCTCGTAAAGGCTTCTTCATGCTCAATACAAGCAAGCACAGCCCCACTCATGGCCACAGAGGGGAGGGTCACCCAGTATGATGAACCTTCAATCACTTATAGAACAAATCAATAATTGATTGACTTCCATCATACCCACCCGAACATAAACACATTCAAGCACATAATAGATACTTGAATTATAATCCACAAAAAGGGATAATCATATAACAACATGATAATGTATACTCATGCAAATCAATACCATAGTGCAACAACCAT
This sequence comes from Adenophora triphylla var. japonica, assembly GCA_022495995.1. NCBI lineage: Eukaryota > Viridiplantae > Streptophyta > Magnoliopsida > Asterales > Campanulaceae > Adenophora > Adenophora triphylla. The sequence goes on from JAFEMH010005389.1 coordinate 93,329, forward strand.
TTAATACACTATGCATAGTATCATCAATAAATATGAATGATAACAATTAAATCCACAATTGGGATAACCATACAACCACATAGTAAACATATCCATACTTGGAATAACAATGCAATAACTTGCCAAATAATCCACACCGGAATACCATAAAATCAACATGCCATATAATCCACCATTGGGATATAACACCACTATATAACACATAATCCACACTTTGGGATGCCACATAACACTTGCCAATTAGTCCATACTTAGGATGTTAAGGTAACCATATAATCAATAATTCCACAACTTGGAATAACCATGCCACAAAGTGATACATACCCATTACCAATTAGTTCAATAGTGAAACCTATGGCTTCTACACCATTGCAACTATTCACCGAGGATAAAGAGTAAGTGAGGCTACTATATATCATAAACCATTCTTACATAGTTATTATACCACCTCGAACAACCTTAATAAAAGTTCAAGATCTATTTCCCAAGTTGGAACTATTTTGATGAAGTTACAAATCAAACCTATCAACCATTTTCGGGACAATATTTAAACTACTTCCACAATTCCATTTTGATCACTTAAGATGTCATTGTGTAGCCAAAGTATTCTACTTTAATCTAGGTTAAAGAGATTTCATTTTGGTTCTAGTTCGATTAGGTTTAAACAGCTCCAAAGTTGACCCAATGTCACCAGGCCAGGGCACGACTCGTGCCCCAGGGCACGACTCGTGCCCCTTTGGCCTTCCTCAGATTCATGCGTCCCCACTAGGCACGACTTCCCTTTAATCCATGTCACGACTCGTCCCCATCCAAGGCACGACTCGTGCCGCGAGGCACGACTCGTGCCACTGAACCCATTCGATGACGTAATAAAATCCTTTAGTAACCTTAATCAAAATTTCCCCAAACTGATTTTCCCTTGCTTGTGAACTTAGAAGGACTTCCTAACTTCATACCCATTACCCTACTTCATTTAAACCCCAAGATAACCTAAACCCAAATCAATTACCACTTGATTTCCAACCCATTTTACTTCCATTTTTCATGATTAACCATCTTCATCAAACTCAACACATTTTCTTGCACTCTTAATCATTTCTTATGAACAACAACAATATTCCATAACATTAACTAATTCCTCAACTCCAAGAAGGTTTTCAAAGCCTCAAACAACCATTATAATAACAATCACAACATCAAATCTTTTATGAGCATACAAAGAAAGGAAGTCATAATAACTCACCTAGAATTTATGAAGTGGATCAAAGATCTTCTTAGCTCCATGTGTTCCTCTCGACTCCACGAATCCAAAAGTACACCCGGATCTTCAAATGGATAAGAATTGGATTTATTATGAATTTATGAGGGTTGAGGCTTCCATGGATCTTTTAGAGAAGGAAGAAGAAGAAGATGAAGATGAAAATGATGAGGGAAGGAGGAGTAGGGGAAAGTGTGGAAGAGATATGGGGAAGGGTATGGCCTTCTTTGACAAATGGGAGGGAGGGGAATAATTTAGGGAATATGGCCCCTCCCTAACCTCCTCTCTTACTTTCTTATTTCTTTTTCTATTTCTATTCTTTACTTTTCTCCTACACAAATTATCTACCCACATTTTATTTATTTTATCCATTTCCAATATTATAATTCTCCCCAGAATATTATTTTATTTTCCAAATCATTTCATTTTAAATTTTTAAGAAATCAAAGATATAATTTAAACACATAATATAAAAAATAATATTAAAGCACATTTTATGATACTAAAATAGGTGCCTAGGTTTAGGGTCATTACAGGTTCAGATTGGGACACTTACACCTCCCTCCTTCTTTGATTGACAATTTTGAAAGTTTAATTATTTTAACCTAACAATTTTGGAAATGGGACGATCTTTTTTTAACAATAAAAAATAGCAAGTACTCATCATATATTTTAGCTTTTTCGCCTTTTAATTTTTGAACACAATACTAATACTCACATTACCTATATCATTACCTACACTAAGGTGATATCTACTATATGAGGTTGATGTTAAATCATATTGCTGGTGCTACATGTCATGATGATTTGAAAACTGTAGACACCATTGTGCACCCTGATTACAAAGCAGCATGTTATGCTCTAGGATTGTTAGATGATGATAAAGAATATGTTGATGGAATCAAAGAAGCAAGTGAATGGGGGTCCCAGATTACTTAAGAAGACTATTAGCGATGCTACTACTGTCTAATAGTATGTCGAGGCCACAAGACGTATGAAATAAAACTTGGCAACTTCTCTCAGATGATATCATCTACAAGCATCAAAAGAATTTTAACAATCCCGGTAAATCTTTTATAATGTTTGATTTAATAATTTTATGATTTATCTTATAGTTTATTCGATGGTTCATGTTTCATATATTATTATTTTTTTAGCTAAATTTTGGTTATCATTTTTATGAGCATTTACTTCTTAATTTGAATCTACTGCTTATATACAGATCTAACACTCAGTGATGAGCAAGTTAAAAATTTTGTATTGGAAGAAATTGATAAGTTACTTGCAGCGAATTGTAGCGGTCTCCATAATTTTAAGGATATGCCTAAACCTATCAGTTCTGTCATTTGTGATGCGGAAAATGTGCTAATATTAGATGAAATGTCATATGATGTAGATGAGATGAAGGCTGAATACTTTAGATTATATGCATGTTTGACCGAAGAGCAAAAAATGGTTTATGATAAGATTATGACTGCAGTTGATAATGGCAATGGTGGTGTGTTCTTTTTGTATGGGTATGGAGGTACGGGAAAGACTTCATATGAAAGACATTGTGCTCGGCCTTAAGAAGCAGGAAGGATATAGTTCTTCTGGTGGCTTCTAGCGGTATAGCTTCTTTGCTTCTTCCTAGGGGCAGAACTGCTCACTTTAGATTCGGTATACCCATCCAGGTACATGAAAGCTCAACTTGCAGCAAGATCAAGCCGGATTCTGAAGTGTGTGGTCTTCTAAAGAAAACAAAGCTAATAATTTGGGATGAGGCTCCAATGACCCACAAGCACTGCTTCGAGGCTCTTGATAGGAGCTTGAGGGACATTATGCGTACTTCTAACGGTCGATGCTCTGATAAGCCCTTCGGTGGATTATTTGTTATGTTAGGAGGGTGATTTCAGGCAAATATTGTCGGTTGTTCCTAAAGGAAGTCGACATGATATTGTGCATGCTACCATCAGTTCATCTAAACTTTAGAATTCATGTGAAGTCCTTAAATTGACAAAAAACATGAGGTTGCAGGTAATCTCATCTGCTATCAAAAATTATATATTTTATATTTCATTTATGTTTTATTTAAATGTTTTATAGTAACAATATTGTCTATACATAGGTCGGTTCATCTTCTTCAGATGTTTCAGAGATTAGGGATTTTGCTAAATGAATATTACAGGTCGGAGATGAAAATGTCGGTGAAGAAAATGACGAAGAAGCTGATATTAAGATGCCGGATGACAATCTTATAAGAGATGCAGATGATCCTATTGCATCTATCGTTGAATATACATATCCTGACATATTAAAAAATATGTTTCTTGATGGATTCTTTCAGAGTAGAGCTGTATTGGTACCAACGAATGAAATAGTAGATTGCATATATGATTATGTGATGTCATTGTTGCCCGGTGAAGAGGTGGAGCATATGAGTTCAGATAGCATCAGTAAGGAGGATGGAGATATTACAGGACATGAGGATATTTTTTCAGCTGAGTTTCTAAATACGATTAAATGCTCGGGATTGCAAAATCACATCATCAAGCTTAAAGTTGGGTGTATGGTCATGCTGCTCATGAATATTGATCAAGCTTCATAATTATGCAATGGAACGAGAATGATTGTCACAAATCTTGGAAAGCACGTAGTTGAAGCAAAAATATTGTCGGGTAAAAATGTTGGAATGGAGGTTTTTATTCCTAGATTGATCTTGAGCCCATCAGATTTGACAAAATTTCCCATGAAGTTTCAACAGGGACAATTCCCTTTGGTCGTTTGCTTTGCTATGACTATAAATAAGAGTCAGGGGCAATCACTTTCACACGTTGGGCTCTACCTTCCCCGACCTGTATTTAGCCACGGTCAGTTGTATGTGGCAATATCAAGAGTCACCAGTAAAAAAGGTCTCAAAATACCCATTTGTGAAAAAGATTGTCAGACGCATGATACCACAACTAATGTGGTGTATAAAGAATTTTTTCACAAATTGTGAGGTAATTTTAGTATATAAATATTAATAAGTTAATCATGTGATTTTGGAATGGAGTTTGTAAGTGATTATATTTATGTAGTTGACCTGACTATTTGTAACTTCTACTGATGTAGTTAATATCAAGTATTGGATTCAGAATTTCTACTGTGAAAGACTTGATGTTACGCTACAAAGGTAAGACACTCTCTCTCTCTCTCTCATTTCCCATTAGTTACAGTTTTACTGTAATTGGTAATAATCCACTTCACTTGGCACTAAATTAATTATTTTGGTCTATTCCACTTCACTTGGCACAGTTTTTTTTATCAATTAGAGTAATGAACAAGTCTTAATGAAAAATTTAATAGTCTTAAGTAAGTACAATATGTCACAGTAAGGATTATGAAACTAAGGTAGCTTTGTAAAATCTTCCACTCATTATATATGTTTTTCTATTTCTTTAATTTTATTATTTTTGATGTTTGTTTTTCTGAAACTATCAGTTTTATTGTGCTACTACTGCTGATGAGTTAATTTAAGAATTTTAAGTCTGGTGATTAAAAAGAATCTAGATGGCGGAAAGATATGTTTTTACAATTTTTAAAAAGAATTTGGGCACCAAATAAATGTTTATGTTCAATGCTCATTTTATTTTTCTTTTTGATTTGGTTGCAGTTGTGGAAAAGATTGATAAAATATCAAATGAGACCAAATTCCATGACATGGGCATGCTTGAGTAAAGGGTTAGCTGCGGAGAAGGTTCTTTCAACAATGTTGGACATGGTGACATACCCGTTTTCATGATGTGTATTGGAGAAGCAGATAAAATATTTTTTATTTTTGTATATATCTAATAGAATTTAGATGACTTATTTATTTATAGGATTATGTTATGAATTTTCCATGGTGACATACCGTCTTTAGTGTGTAGCTATGAGATGGTTGGGTATATATTTCACTTCTTATAATTTCTAAAACTATGTTGACTTGAGAAGAGTAGAAGTATTCTTTGAATTTTGTGGAAAATTGACATCTCCATGATGTTGTACTGCAGATAGTGTCTGCTCCTTGAAATGGAAAAAAATTCAATTTCTTACTAAAGAATTTCTCTCTCTCCCAAAATGATCGTCTCACTTTTTTATTGTTGGATATAAACCTAACATATTGTTTTCGTTTATTTAAATGAAATTACAGATTATAACAATAAGTAATAATAAGGGTTAATATGTCCGACGAATCACGACGGGTTACTCACTAGTTACGTTTAAACATCATATTCACTTACATGATGAACATAATTTTACTATGCATGCTAGTATAGTACTTCCCATGTTCCACTTCCTCTGTCCCACTTTAAATTGCAATAATTTTTATGGCATGGTAATTAATAAAAAGTGAGGTAGGAGAGATGTGTTGTAAATATGAAAATTAAAATAGAAAAGAGAATGAGTGAGAGTAATAGTAAAGATCTTTTGCCATTTTAGGTAGTCCAATTTAAGGTGGGGAGGAGAAAGTATTTAGGGCTGAAAACCCTATGGCCATTGGGCGACATATCAAACTTATAAATACTCACGCGAGATTCAAAATTGCACAGTAACTCACGCTCACACATTACTCATACTCGTCGCTCTTATATCCAAAGGTATAAAACTAAAATTACTTTTATACATTATGGTATACGAGTATTTTTTTTTCACAAATTTTCACTTTTAATATATATATATATATATATATATTATTTTTTATTAAAGAATCTGCTCTTATATCTATCGATATAAGAATAGAATTTCTCTTACAACTTAAAACTCTAAAAAGCACTCTTATACCTAACTAAACAAATACATGAAATTGAAGGTGAAAGTAGAAAATTATGACGATTTTCATGAAAATTCACATCATTTTAGATGTAACTTGTCAAATCAACAAATTGTAAAAAAAAAAAAAAAAAAAAAAGGAGGTTGAGAAATACTTACATGAAGAACGAACACAATAGGCTGGTTGGTGGAGGCGCTTGTAAGACCGATAAATTAGAATATTTCGAGTGATGACGACGAACTGCGGAAGAAGAATCACAAACCACGCAGAAGATATTGCCGGGAGAAAGATAGCATGGGAATAGGGGATTTTGTTTGGCTGAGTGAAAGATTTTGAGGTTCTATAAAATTTTGATCTGAACTTTTATTTTAGTATAGGTTTTTGAATTTCACTTAAAATTGTATGAAGAAAGATTTAGGCCCTCGTGAAATTAATTAGAGTATTTAATCAATGTGAAGCGATGTTTTCTATTTAAATTCCTCTATCTTCCTTTAAGAAAAGGAAATGTAACAAAAGTTATAAAAAAGTTTTATAATGTTTCATAAGTTATTTTTCATATTGTATTATTAATTTGTATTATTCTATAATAATATTGCATACAAAATAATGTATAATACTGCATATTTATATAATAAAGCATTGATGATAACAAGTGGCGTCGGCGATCGTTGATCGGATTCTGGCGACCGTTAATTGAATTTCGGCGAGTTTTCGATGATCGACGACCGTTGCCGTTGAGAATATTGTATCATAATTTTTAAATATTGCATATAGAATGCAGTATAAAATAATACTCCCTCCGTCCCACGTGATTGCAAACTAACTTTTTGGGTGTGGAAATTAAGGAAAAGTGATGTAAGAAAGAGAAAAAGTTAAATGTTGTGAGTATGAAAAATTAAATAGGAGAGAGAATGAGTGGAAGGAATAGTGAGGAGAGAGAATGTTGTGAGTGTAAAAGTGAAGTAGAAGAGAGAATGAGTTGGTGAAATAGTGAATATTTTTTGCCATTTTAGAAAGTTTGCATTTACGTGAAACGGATCAAAATAGAAATAAATTTGCATTCACGTGGGATGGATGGAGTAATCTTTAAGAACTTAAGGACAAGTTAAATTAATGAGTAAATTGAGGGTAAATGATTTATCAAAAAAGGAACTTGTGAAGAAAATTTTCTTAAGAAAATAGGGAAAATAAAATAAAAGATGCAAAAGGTGTGCTTTTACCATAAGAATCCAATAAAAAAGCTTAAAAACAGAGACGAGATCGAAACGACCCCATTAAGTGGGTCCCACTAATCGGCTCTATGACGTACCCGCGAATATCTCCCCCTTTTCTAGCCGTCCGATGACAACGATCGCCACTCTCTAATTTTAATACTCTCTTCTCTTCTGACAGTGTACTGTGTAAACAAGTGAGAGCTCCTCTCCAGCCAACGAAACAGACACACACAAACACACAGTCTCTCTCTCTTCCTTTCACACAGTATTCTGTGTGTGTAAAAGTCTTGAGGTTTTGGGATTTGTGGAATAAGGGCAATTAGAGAAATATTGATCTCTCTTCTCTGTGTTTTTGGGTTTCCTTTGAGAGAAGAAAAAGGGCAAACTTTTTCATCTCTTTGATTGGCTGCCGACACCGTTTATTGTTCGTCTTCAGCACCCATTTTTGCAGTGATTTCAAAGGTTGAAGATTTTTTTCTGCATTTTTGAGATTTATTCCTTGGGTAAGGACTCTGTTTTTGGTTAGCGTTTGATTTTTTTTTTTGATTTGTTGTGTTGTATGGAAATGAAAGGTTGGGTCTTTATGTTTATCAAAGTTCTGTTTGGCTGCTGTGTGATTATATTTGCGTTTACAGTAGAAATCTTGGATATTCCTTCTCCAGATAGCATTTTTCAACTTTATTTTATAAATCAACTAAATTTTGGGTTCTTTTCCTTCCAGAAAGATAATCCCACTTGTTTATTTGTAAATTAATTGAACTTTGGCCAAGAATTTAGGAAAAAATAATGATCCCAATGAAATTATAAAATTTGTTACTGATACACCATTATGAATATTTCCAATAACAATTTTTAGACTTTCGGACCATTAAATTATGGGTGAAAAGTTCAATCAAACTTGCCAATAAAAAAAATGGGACTTTGTTTTCGGAACGGAGGGAGTATAGTATATCCTTGTGAAGTTGAATCACTACTTGGATCTAAGTTTACTTTTGGGGCTACTTTTTTGAATGTGATTTTAGGTGTAATGGAGCGTGTGTCCTTTGTGTATGTGTGTGAGAGCAATAAAATTAGTTTGATTATGGAGCAAGGGGTAAAAGGGAAAGTTGAGGAAGAAAGGGAGAATCTGGTGGAGGCCCTATCCTTTTCTCTCTTTTCATTCTCTTTTTGCTTTATTTATTTTTACTCCTCCCTTTTAAAGGTCAATATTCAAAAATGTTTGAATTATTATTGAGTTTTGCTTTTGATTAGCTGGAAATTTTTGTATGTACTGTAATTTCAAGATTTGATGTGGACTGCCCAATTTGCGTAATCTTCGACACTCATATGAATGAGTTCTTGAGGACCACACAATTCTATCGTCATGTTACTTCTGTGTACTCTTTAGATTGTCCATATGCTGTTACAGTATAACGTTCGGATAACCAATTTGAATTTTTTTTGATAGTGTATTGATGTTATTTGTTAACATCTAGCTGAGGAAGGAAATTTTGGACCACAAAAAACTGCAGATTCTGTCTATGGCTATCTTTAATTTCTGATAGGCAAAGTGAATTTTTTAACCTTGTAGTGAAGTTATTTGTTTGTTATACATCACATATCTAGCTTAGCGAGGAAGAAGTTGTTAGGTATGTTTGTATGGTTGATCGTTGTAGGTCTTAATTAGCCAGTTATTAGTAATCCCTTCCCTTTTGGGATGATCCAAAATAAGCGGCCACTTTCACTTTTTGGAATATTAGAATGAATTTTGTCCACAAGTTTTTTGAGTATTTAAAGCATTTATCTACTATTTTAGAGTCAAATCGGTTTACTATATTCTGTGTGTTAAGTGTTGGAAATGGATAACGGAAAGTTAAGTTTAACTTAACGTTGATCTAGTTTCTAACGGAAGTTCGTTATGTGTTAACGGAACTAGTTACAAATGGTAATCTACATTTGTTGTAGATTATATATAACTCATTTAATGTCTCAAAACCATTTCCGTGTGAATGAGAAATTAATGACAAATGATTTGTAACTTAAATATTGGGTCAAAGTGTGATTTGGGTTGGTCCCAAAATTGGTGTGGACTTGTTGTGGCTAAAAGGGCTGACGAGCAGGCTGAAGAAGCTTCTGCACGGCCGTGCGAGTGCCAGACACGGCCGTGCACCGCGCCTTGCCTCGCCACTCGACCGTGCCGAGCCACGAACTCGACCGTGCATATTGCCTCGCACGGCCGTGCAGCTCATCGGGACACGGCCGCAGCAAGCAAGTGCTGTTATACCCGAAAAGTTGTGACTTTTCAAAGGAAAAGCCACCAAACCCTTTGACTCTCTTTATATACTTCCCTCCGAATTTCAATTCACTTACACAGTCATTTGAGCCTCCCTACCCTCTAGTAAGATAGATTAACATACCCAAATCATTGCATATTGTTGCATTCAATCCTTCAAAGTCCAAAGTTCAAAACAAAGTGTTGTTCGTTAGAGTAATTGATTTGGAGTGCTCCTATTATTTACTTGTAAGTCGTTTTATCTTACTAGAAGATTGCCATATAAACCGTAAGCACTGTGCGGCAATAACTTCTTACAGAGATTGTATCTAATACAAGACTTGACTTGTTTTATTGTTCTTTCAATCTCCGTTATCTTTTTCTGTTAAGTTTCTATTTGAGTTCTTGAGAAGCCTACACAATTTTGTCCAACAATCGTAAGAAGTTATTTGCGCTTCTTTAAGATCTTCAAGAGATGGCAAATGAGAAAGACGTCTCCTCATCCAGTCAAGGGAATGTTACGCCTCCTTCTCAAGGTGACGCTACATTCAACCATGTTGCACCCGCTACTACACCATCTCACTCCTGGCTCATGGTAAGAAACCTCCTTCGGTGAAACCTCAAGGGTTGCACCTCTTAATGCTCTCCCTCCGTATCACGTGTTCGTACATGCGGAAAGACCGGTATTCTTACCGGGATGAACTTTAAGAGGTGGCAACGTAAAATGTTAGTCTATTTGACAACATTAAAATTGGTGCATTTTCTTTGGGAATATCCACCATTGATATCCGACGAGGATGAATCCAAAGCAAAGAATGATTTGGATACATGGAATCACAAATGATTTCTTGTGTCGCAATTATATTCTTAATGGCTTGGATTATGCACAATACAAAGTGTGTTGTGGCATAAAGACCGCGAGAGAACTTTGGGACTTTCTCGAGATGCACAATACTATGTGTATTGTGACTAAAAGACCGCAAGTAAACTTGGTGGAAAGAAGTACCGGAAACAAGAGAAAGAACACCGGGAAAGTGAAGAGGACCGCCAAGAAGGTTAAAGGTAGTTGTTTTAATTGCGGCAAACCCGGGCATATGGCTAGGGAATATCGACATCCTAGAATCAACAACCAAGGTGAAAACCCTCTTCAAGCCAATGTGAATGAAGATAGAAATGTTCCATTGAACTTCGAGCAACTTAGTCTATCGGGATAAGTTTTGAACTGACCAAATGTGGTTATTGTGTTAGTAAAGGATACCTTGTCAAGGACTCCTTAACTTGAATTGTAAATGTTTTATCCGCCTAAGTGCGAAGAATAAAATTTCAAATTTTATTTACTTGGTTTGAAGTGTTCCAATTGTTATGACGTGTTCAATTAGGTCGTGTAAATTTAAATTCACTAAGTCGACGAGTTAATTTAAAATTACTACCTAAGATGAAGTTTGATTCGTAAATCAATTGTGATTTCTTTTGTAGAAATCAGTTCAAACCAGAGATAGTAAATAGATAGTTCATTACTTCTATTTATGATTGCATTTGATAATGCAAAGTTCATCTTTTGGAAAAGTAAAAGTAAAACCTTAAAGTTTTAAGTAAACAATAAGGTTTGTGATTCATCTTAATTAACAATTAAGAATTTCGTAGTGATAGAAGTGGTTAGTATGTAGTACCGTTTGAAAATAATTGTTGGGACGCTAACACTTATTTATCAAATGAATGCTTCTTACACACTCAAATCAATTGAATCACAGAAAAAAGGAAAGATAGAACTTTTAAAGGAGATGGTGAACTCCTTATTGATAAGTTCCGTCTTATGTGGGTATACCTAGCAAAGGTAGAAATATCTAAACCTAAGGAGGTTAAGATAGGACCCAAAACCATGGATTACGTTTCCATTGGCAATACGGTATTCTTCGAAACAAAATGATTGAAGAGACCAAGGTTGAAGAGACCTCACTTGAACATAGTTATGACTATGTTGTCAGGAGATAACATGGTTATTACAATTAAATGACTTCACATAAAAGGAAAGTATTAAATATGAATTAGGATATTCATAAAATATTTGATATGTGGAGGTACACCTCAAGTGTGGGGGTACAAGCTAAATACATAAGTTCTATTGATATGAACTTCTAGTATTAATGTAAACCGTTAAACCGTTAATGATTAAAAGAATGGATCCTTAGAAAGGAAATATTCAATGATGACGAATTATGAAATATTCATAAGCCGTTTTATAAATACCTCAAATGTGGGGGTATTTGGCTAAAGTAGAAATACTTAAGCAAGACACGTTATATTCTTTGAGAATATATTTCCTTGAAATGATAGGAAATTTTAGAAACTATGGTGGTCTTCTTAATAAGAAGAAGAACCAAGATGTAGTTGGAGGACAAAAGTTACTAATTCTTTGGTTCTAAATTCTCTAAGATGGAAAATAAATTAAAACTGTTAAATAATTGATAATGCTTAATAATGCATCCTATTCTATTTTGGAAGATGGTCGATCTTCCTACGCGAACCGTTGGGTTGCAAAACTAGATGTGCCAAGGATGAAACCTTTAAATATTAGACTACAAAACGGTCCATCTCAAGTAGAAGATGAAGGACCTAGACTTAGTAAAAGGGCAAGAGTGGAAAAGTCTTTTGGTCCCGATTTTCTATCATTTATGTTGGAAAACGAACCAAGAATCAAGTATGGAAAGCGTTATCTCGGTCCTGATAGTTCGTTACGAAAGAGGCTATTAACAATGAGACAAAATCCATAATGCTTCGGGAATTGGTAGATTTCTCCAAGTTGCAAACCATTAGGTTGCAATTGGATTCTTAAAAGAAAGTATAAAGCCTATGGATCTGCTGATAAGTATAAAGTCGTGCTAGTTGTCAAAAGGACATTATGATTCATGCAAGATTATCCCACCGACACAACAGAGCGTTCTATGTCGCACAACCGTGTTGGATCTACTTGTGTATTCATATGGACTAAAACAAGCAACTAACTAGTGGCATGAGAAGTTCGATAGAACTATGTTATCAAATGGATTCAAGATCAATGAATGTGACAAATGTGTCTACATTAAAGGAACATCTGAATCATTCGTTATTGTTTGTCTTTATGTAGACGACATGCTCATAATGGAAAGTAATCATGATTTGATCATGAATACCAAAAGCATGTTAAAGAAGAACTTTGACATGAAAGACATGGGGTTAGCTGATGTAATATTAGGGATAAAGATCTCTAGAACATCTGAAGGATTAGTTCTTTCACAATCCCATTACCTAGAGAATGTTCTTCGAAAATTCAATATCTTTGATGACCCTCCGGCTAAGACACCTGTAGACTTGGCTCTACATTTAGCCAAGAACAAAGGGGAACCAGTTTCTCAACTGGAATATGCAAGAATAATTGGCAGTCTGATGTACTTAACGAATTGTACTCGCCCGGACATATCGCATATTCAAGTAAGCAAACTAAGTAGGTTCACAAGCAATCCTAGTACTCGATCATCGAAAGCACTAATGAAAGTACTAAGATATTTAAAGTATACATTAAACCATGGGATACTTTACAATAAATATCCAAATATTAGAAGGATACTTGCGATGCCAATGGATATCGACACGAAAGACTCTAAGTCCACAAGTGGATATGTATTCACAATAGGTGGAGGAGCAAGGTCATGGAAATCCTCCAAACAAACATGTATAGCCGTATCCACGATGGAATCTCGAGTTTATAGCTTTGGATAAAGCCGGGGAAGAAGCAGAATGGCTTAAGAACTTCCCGGAGGATATTCCTTGTTGGAACAAACTCCGTGCTCGCTGATAGTCAATCGAATTGGAAGGGCAATGAATAGTATGCATAATGGTAAATCTAGACAGATTCGTCGTAGACACAATACTATTAGACAGTTGATCAAGAATGGCGTTATCACTATTGATTATGTGAAATCATGTGATAACCTAGTTGATCCGTTTACCAAAGGTATAAATCGAGATCAACTGTATAAACTGTTAAGGGGAATGGGTTTAAAACCCACAACAAAAGAACTTATAGCGGACACTCAACCTTGAGAAATGGAGATCCCAGGCCCTTGGTTCAATGAGACAACCAAGTTATAAGTTCTAGTAGAATTACTTGGAAACAACTCGGTTTATTAACCTGGAGATGTTGAATACTCATTCCCAGAACATCCAAGTATTAGCACATGCAGCAGTGGTAAGGATAAGTTGAGAAAACTTTTAATGATTTCTATACCTACGGGTGGAGTAGTGCATGATACTCCTTATAGTGAGAATTACCTATATAAGCGAGAGGTAATTAGGCCGCCTCTAATTGAACGCTTATGAATGAGATACGATCCAGGGCCAAAATGGACAAAACGTGAGAACAACAATTGTTAGAGCTGTTATTATGTGAGTATTATTGTCTTGGTATACACCCGACAGTCACTGGTTCAAAGCGACTCGCTACCAAATGGCTAGTATATCCGATAATATTTCACTAGGGAGGATTCAAGGCCACAAGCTATCTATCCCGAGGTAATAATAGTTCGCCGGAACTTTGGACGAATTTGCATACATGCATTAATTGTCATTCATGTGGAGGATTGTTGGAAATGGATAACGGAAAGTTAAGTTTAACTTAACGTTGATCTAGTTTCTAACGGAAGTTCGTTATGTGTTAACGGAACTAGTTACAAATGGTAATCTACATTTGTTGTAGATTATATATAACTCATTTAATGTCTCAAAACCATTTCCGTGTGAATGAAAAATTAATGACAAATGATTTGTAACTTAAATATTGGGTCAAAGTGTGATTTGGGTTGGTCCCAAAATTGGTGTGGACTTGTTGTGGCTAAAAGGGCTGACGAGCAGGCTGAAGAAGCTTCTGCACGGCCGTGCGAGTGCCTAGGACACGGTCGTGCACCGTGCCTTGCCTTGCCACTCGACCGTGCTGAGCCATGAACTCGACCGTGCATATTGCCTTGCACGGCCGTGCAGTTCATTGGACACGGCCGTGCAAGTGCTGTTATACCCGAAAAGTTGTGACTTTTCAAAGGAAAAGCCACCAAACCCTTTGACTCTCTTTATATACTTCCCTCCGAATTTCAATTCACTTACACAGTCATTTGAGCCTCCATACCCTCTAGTAAGATAGATTAACATACCCAAATCATTGCATATTGTTGCATTCAATCCTTCAAAGTCCAAAGTTCAAAACAAAGTGTTGTTCGTTAGAGTAATTGATTTGGAGTGCTCCTATCATTTACTTGTAAGTCGTTTTATCTTACTAGAAGATTGCCATATAAACCGTAAGCACCTGTGCGGGGCAATAACTTCTTACGGAGATTGTATTTAATACAAGACTCGACTTGTTTTATTGTTCTTTCAATCTCCGTTATCTTTTTCTGTTAAGTTTCTATTTGAGTTCTTGAAAAGCCTACACAATTTTGTCCAACATTAAGTCAAATGTTGCTCTTATTTGAATAAGAGGGAGTATTGAATGGTCTGAGACAATGGGTGAAACTTTGAGCAGTAGATTTTGGTAGGAATATTAAAGTCCCGTGAAGAGTTGATGGTAAGATTTTCCAGAAATATTGTTTGATGACTCTGAACGGTTGATTTTCCGGAAATATTTGTGTGATGAGTGTAACAGAATGTATGTGAGTAACCCAATAATATTTTCACTTTTTGGATGTATGGACAGGTAGACAATATGCACATGTATTCTTTTTCACTTACAATCTGGTGCTGGCCTTTTACATTTGGAATTGCCATCTAGTGCCGTAGTTCCAAGACAACGTCACCTGCATTAAATGCATATGAACCCCATATTTAATTCTATTTTAATTCTCTTATTGGCCCTTTTTTACAGTCAGAAGGATTACTATCATTTATCATAGTTGCAAGCTTTCACGAGCCCGTGGATCTGGAAAAAGAAGTTGGGATGAAGTGCACAGATGGTGAACAAATCTACAGACCATAGATATAAAATGGACCAAAATAGAAAGTTGCAAGACAAGTTCAAATTAGAGAAAAGTGATCTCTCTTATGCCGACTTCCATTCTGAAGTTGTAAAGAATTTGGAGGATATGACCTCATCTTCAGGGCGTCAACTCAAGCAATGCATCGGAAGCAAAGTGGGTGAAAGTGAAGAGATCGTTAAATATATGTCAAGTTTGCCAATTTATTTGGAGACTGGAAATAAGTTTCAAGATAGAGCTTTGACTATCGGAGTCATGGACTGGGGACGGTTAGAAAAATGGCACTCTAATCAGAAACAGCTTCCGTATAGAAGTAGCCAAGACTTGCCTTCTAGTAGCAATTTGTCTTCCTATTTCTCAACGGATGGGTCTTATAACCATTCTATCATCAGATCTCACAGTACCCCTCCGTCTCATCAAAAATCTAATCGGACTACACTTCAATCTCATTTTAGTGCATCCCCCCAACAAAATGTTACTCCTTGTGTCAAATTGCCTGCTGAAAGTCCTCGCAAGTTTCAAGATCTCAAAGATGTTCCGGGTAATGAATTTGGTGCAGAAAAGAATATGATTAGAAAATACGCGGCTTTTCACAAAAGCCGAATGGAAGCCAGGCTGAAAGAATGTGGGGGTAGTTTGGGGATTACATCTTCTTCAAAAGGAAAGATGAAGATTCAAGAGGATGAGTGTACAGAGGGGCATACTAATAACTACGGTCAGCATTGCCTTGAAAAGAACAAAAATGTAGTCCTCCTTTTACCTAGAGATGGCCCTATTCCAACCATAACAGCCAATGCAGAAACTAACAAGAATCTAGAAGAAAAGTCAACCATGTCTTCGGAGGGTTCAGATCTGAAAATGGGCGGTGTACCTAGTAAGATGAGAAGTGTTTCTCCGCTCCGTCGACTAAGCATTAGCATGGGCAAGATTGGTAGAAATTCCATCTCAAGGGATAGTTCAACCACGCCTCAGTTGAGCTCCAAACCTTTGACCTCTAAATCTGGTTCGGAGAGACCCAAGGCTTCCGCTTTCTCTGATAATATAATCAAGGACAATTCAGTCATTTCAAGTAAGACCCGGTCCAGTCCTCTCAGAAGGTTTAGTTCCAGTTCAAGAGACGGTTCAAACGTACCTCAATCAAGCTCTAAATATGTTTCTTCTGAATCTCATTCAGACGGAGCCGAGGCTTCTGATAACTTACCCAAGGATAATCCAAATGTTTCAAGCCGGGCCCGTTCCAGTCCTCTCAGAAGGTTACTAGATCCTTTATTCCCTTCAAAGGCTACTAACTCTCAACAATCTGCTGAGCCATCAAAGGAAGATTCAAAAATAAAAGTGAAAGAAAAGATAGATTTGGGAAGTAATATTAGAAATGAGACGGAAAGATCAGAAACAGTGCAGGCTCTCTTTCAAATAGCTGTTAAAAATGGCCGCCCCTTGTTTACATTTGCAGTTGAAAACAACAATGATGTACTTGCTGCCACGGTGAGGAGATTGAGTTCTCCGATGAAAGATGGAAGCAGATGGATTTACACATTCTTCACCGTTCAAGAAATAAAGAAAAAGAATACAAGTTGGTTGACTCCTAGCAATAAAGTCAAAGGCCATGGGTATGTCCCAAATATTGTTGGTCAAATGAAGGTGTCAGATGCTTCGGTCCCAAACAGGGAGTTTGTCTTATTCTCCGTGAATTTAAGACCGTCAGATCAGCAAATATTGGATGTCCATCCACGTGATGAACTGGCTGCCATTGTTGTCAAGTTCCCCAGGAAGGCAATGAGGGAAGATGGTGAAGACCATTTTAGTACAACAGTTATTTTACCCGGTGGGCATCATGGGGTACCTAGTAAAGGAGAACCTTCACCTCTTATTGAACGGTGGAGATCGGGTGGCTTATGTGATTGTGGAGGTTGGGATATTGGTTGCAGAATGACAGTTCTTGCAAACCAGAATCAAACTAGTAGGAAATCAAATGCAGGCCGAGTTCATTCACCAATTAACCAATTTGAGCTTTTCTCGGAGGTTCTCTCTCTCTCTCTCTCTCTCTCTCTCTCTCTCTCTCTCTCTCTCTCTCTCTCTCTCTCACACACTCTTCTAGTTGGTTTCTGTGAATTTAGTTTATAGAAATATAGAATGACCAATTTATCCCTGCCAAAGAGTTCTAGCTCAAACAGAACCAGATATACCTTTCTACACAGAAGTCAGGTTCAATCCCCACCACCAATACAGATTTCACTCTCCAGGTGACATTATTGTAAACAATAAACTTATCAATTGATAAAAAACTCATTTTTTTTTTGTATATTTAAAAAGACCAAATTACCTCTTGCTCTCGTTATAACTCTGCATTTGTTAGTGTTTCTGCTAACATTATGTGCATGAAAATGCGGTCTAGCCGTTTTTTATTGGTTATTAGATATCATATTAACTTTCGCTCCATTTCCTCAACAGGGAGAATATGAGGGACCTTTTTTCAGCATGTCTCTATTAAAGGAAAATATCTACTCAGTCGAATTCAATTCCTCCTTGTCACTTCTCCAAGCGTTCTCTACTTGCATCTCAGTTCTAGAGTGTAGAAAATCGTCTCTGCTGCTGTCAGAATCGAGCAATTTCTCAGAAGAGAAACTATCTGAAGAAACCACCACAGCATTGAAACAAGAGGAAGTTCCGGTAAGATATGTGTCGTATCCACCTCTTTCGCCAGTTGGAAGGGTTTAAGAAGCAGAAATCGTACTATTAACTTAGCAGTTGTTGAATAATGCAATAAAATCTTGATTCGGAAAGGATCATCGGCTTTTGCTTGAAGGTGAAGCCATATGGGAATCTTGTTAGGTGCATGAATTGTGTATAAGTTGGAATGATTTTAGTAAAGCTAATCTATAAACTTTATTCAGTATGGAGTGTGTGTGTTCCAACTTCCAAGAGTGGAAGGATTCTGTAATCTTCATCTCAATTATCAACTTTTTTCTGAAATAATCGGATAGTTTATGCTAGAAAACGCCTATCATGTTCTAGTAACAACGAAGTTTTGGATGGAAAATGGAAAGGCTAACGGCATATGCCATTGGAGTCAAGTGAAGACTCGTTGGCATACTCCCTCCGTCCCAATAAGAGCTTCCCTTTTTGTCATTTTGGGTGTCCCGCTAATAGCTTCCACTTTCCTTTTTTGGCAAAGGAATCTTTACTATTTCCTCCACTCATTCTCTCTCCTCATTATTTTAATACTCACAACACTATTATAATTTACTATTCCCTTCACTCATTCTCTCTCCTATTTTCAAATTACACTCACAACATCTTTACTTCCCTCCCATTTCCTTAATTTGCGTGATTTCTAAAAATGTGGAAGTTCTTATTGGGACGGAGGGAGTACAAAAGAAGCATTGAAATTGGCTAAAATCAACTCTAAAGATTAGGAATGATGTTGTAGAGAAATGCTGGAACTTTTAATGAAGATGAAAAATGGACTTGGATGCATGAGCAAAAGCCAAATGTTTGTAAATGGAAGATTAAAAAATCTGTTTTTTTTTAGTATTAATCTGTCAAGTTAAAGTTGCCGATTAGATCGTGAGTCTGTCAATTTTAAATCGTAAATGTATTGGGAGGAGGCGAGGGGTGGAGAGGTTCGAAACCTAGACCTCATCACCGAGCACGTTGGCACTGGGTCACTCAATATCAATCAATACATCATTGAATTGGGCCTGTCAAAACCTAGAGACCAACTTAGGTACGAGGGTCAAGCCCACCGGATTTTTACGCCCCAGCGATCATCATTAACTCTGCGAGAGACCACTGCACCGCCGTATCCGAATTCTTCTCCGTTGCTCCGGTAAGCTATCGTACTAATTTACAGTATGCCCTAGTTTCCTCATAACGATAGTGCAAAATTAGGTCAAATTATTCATTCTGGTTTCTCATAATTGAAATACATAATCTTTATTGTGTTCTTCAGAAACTATAATCGTCGTTTCCATGGAACACGGGTCATTCACGGATCAATCAGCATCAACGTTTGCTTTGGCTGACGAAGATCACACGCTTGCAAATTCTCTGAGATACACTCTCAATCAAGAGTTAGTTTTTCTATCTCTTGTATATGACCATATAATTTCACGTATTTTCCATGAATTTATTGGGGGGAAACTACCAACAACCTATGCAACGCACTAACACCTTGTTTACAATTAATACATTACAATTAATACAATGTACCACAAAGTTACCGCTTAATGCAACGTAATTGTCAAATTCGCAAATAATGCAATTTTCGTTTCAAACAATGCAAAGCACGTTGCATTATTTGAAACAAAGTTGATAAGTACGTTGCATTAAGAGAGATGTTGTGGTACATTGCATTAATTGTGAATAAAGTGATAGTATATTGCATAAGTTGGTCATTCACTCATTTATTGGGTGAAGCTTGTTAGGACCAATCTACTATCTATTAATATAAGTAGTATAAATAGAATACTAGTAATATAAATTTGATACTGAATATATAAAAGATCAATTTGTAAAGCAAGAGAGTTAATAAATTAACGAAATGAAAACCTAATAGGCAGTATATATGATCGAATAGAGGCCTGCAAATCTTCGCAGTGTCCTAAGACAAAATTTCGTCCCCGCTTGTGCTGCAGTCTCGGACGTTGTCTAGAGGATACAACTATTCTGGACAATTTCTTGCACAAGAACTTGTCCCTAGCGAATCTACTTTATGTGCTTTCAGAAGAAAAAGGAAGGAAGAAGATGATAGGAAATTCTGTGTTGTATATCTTTTTTCAACAGCCTTATGTAGTGTTTATATAGTTTAAGGTTTGATTTTGAACAGACAAATATGTTCAAAACCATCACTCTTTCAACCAAAAATTGTCAATAACTACCATGGTGGTTATGACTTTTCAAAATAGATATTATCTATAAATTAAATAATTTATATATAATATTAAATATGAAAAATAATATTACTATATAAATATTTAATTTGGATCAGAAAACCCAAGAGTCTTAAGATAAATCTAAGTCACAGACAAATCAGCGAGTTCCATGGCCAACCCATGGAATTGGCTGTTCCTTCAGCATAACCATGGACCATGTACAAAACAGCAAGTTCCATGGTCTGCCCATGGAATTGGCTGCCCTTATATCTTTTTATTGTTATCATCATTAATTTAATGAGTTCATTAGGTACATGCTTATAAACACCCTTCGTATTACATTTTCCTTCCAAAGTGGGATAAATCCCATATACAAGTTCCAACAAAGCTAAAAGATTCTATCAGTTTGTGCTTATTGTGATTCATATAAAGTCATTAGCATCTATCCTACATTTCTGCTTCATTATGTTTGCACTGATTTTGTTTTTCCTTGCTTCGTTCTTAATGAGTTGGAAATACTTTAATCCACACTTATTTCGTGAAAATATGCAGCTTGATTCCAGAAGCATAGCCCAAGCTACCTTATACTCCCTCCGTCCAGCTAAAAGTTACAATCTTTTTATAGACACAACCATTAAGAAAAGGTGTAAATGGTGAGTGTTTGTGAGTATGATAAGAGAGGTAGGGAATAGTAGGTGTGTATTTGTTGCGAGTATGCAAGTGGGTCCCATTGAATAAAAAAAAAAATTATTTTAAAGTTTGTATTTCGGAAAAGTGTAATTTTAGTTGGAACCACCATGATGGCAAATAGTGTAACTTTTAATGGGACGGGGGGAGTATTCATTTCAAGAATCCTCTTTCTCATTTACATCATGGTTCAATCCAATTGAAAAAAGGTTTTGTATCTTTTCTCGAAGGAGATAAGTAGCCTGAACAGTGGCTCTATATGGCAATAGAAGTTCATGTTTGAACTTTAAAAAAATTCAGCACCTTAAAAAGATTGACAGTTTGTGTTTACTATGGATAGAAGATTCACTCATTCAAAGATTCTTCCCCTGCTAGCATGCCCTAACTTTTGTTGTTCTGTGGAGTCATCCAATGCTAGAGCATTGCACAATCAAAGACTTGATGATTTTTGTTAAGCTTTTGAAAAGATTCTTGTGAATTTTGACGAACTGTAATTATTTTGCAGTCCTAGGGTATCAGTCTGTGGATACAGCATTCCTCATCCATCAGATGCTCTAGTAAATATAAGAGTTCAGACAACTGGTAAGATTTGTGTCTACTTTTTGTTATCATTTTGTTAGTTTTAGTGTTTATTGGTGGATGAGGTCGATGTCCTGTCACGATCTTCGAATTCGAGCTTATGATTTCTAGATGCGCCCAGATTGACGTGAAATGTGATTGGGGAGTATAACATTCTCTATTATCTACCTCCTTTTCCCTTTTTTATATATCCATCCGTCTCATTTGGAGATTCCATTTTCTTCCGTTTATGTTGTCCTTTTAGTCACTTTTCAATTTCCAGGGACACTATACATAACTCTCTTTCAGCAAATTAAAAGTCATTCTGCTAATGCAAATTTTGTTATGACCCATTTTAAAGGATGATCATATTCTCTTTAGAAGTTAAAAGTTTAATTCTCGTGAGAGGTACTTTAGTTACAAATGGTGTGTTGACAGTATATAATGCTTCCTCCCATCCCGCCATTTTTGTTTGTCCCAAAAAGTTAGTTCCATTTCCAAAATTGATAGGTTAAATCATTAAACTTCCATACTTGCCCAACAAGAAAAAAGAGGGAGTGAAAGAGAGTAGTGTGCAATGAGAACAATTGCTAGGGGAGTAATGGAGTAATAACTAAACTTCATCAAGGATAGTGATGTAAATGAAAATAAGTTGTTAAAATGTTTGGATAATCAAATGGGACTATCATTATGAGATGAAAGGAGTATTCGTTTATTTATTTATTTAATTTTTGCAACGGGGAGGGGTATCGAACCCTTGACCCGAAGAAAAACAAGTGTCTATGTTGGCTTTACATTGGTTGTCATACTTGCTATAATCATCAATTTCTAGGGCATCAACTCATTCCTCTTACTTCCATAATAAACTCTCAGTTTAACCTCTTGTGCTTTGTTTATAGGTGATCCTGCTAACGAAGTACTGAAAGATTCATGCCAAGATCTAATGATGATGTGCCAGCATGTTAGAACCACCTTTGATCAAGCTGTTGTTGATTTTAAAAACGAGCAACGTCTCGAGGCCATGAACATAAAAGACTGAAAAACTTTTTATCATCTTTTTTTGTGGATTTTTATACTGAGTCACTAATGTAAAAGGACGGGGACTCGGATATTAGGCAAGCATTCAACTCAAGTCACCTTCACAAACAAATTGTGACATACTTTTGTGTATTGTAGATTATTCTATCAGGGGTGAGTACGGTTCGGTATTGGGTAAATCGATATCGTGTATCGAAATATTTCAATTACGGCCATTAGATTTCAATTTTTACCCGTTTGACTTTTCGGTTTTTCGATTTTCGCTTTCGATTTATGCTCGGTTCGGTTTGGTTTTTAATTACATTGTTTAAACGTTTTAATAGCAATAATGTTTTGTACTTGTTGGGTGATTTAAAAATTGCTATTTGAACTTTCTAGTCTGATGAAAATAATTTGCTAATTCAAAAATTTAAATAACTTTAAGATAAATTCCCCATATTTAAAAGAAAACGTAAATGGAAGCTTTTACATTAAACATCTATTAATTGCCATAATGTAAACAATAAAAGAACTTTTTGCAAAACGTCTTCATTAAATTCCATGTTTCTCCTCACACAATAAAACATAAACCCATCACCCCTTCCCTTCAAACACATCTCAAACCAAAACCTCAAGTGTTCTAACAACAAAAATGACCAAACTACCCCTCTCCATCATCTTCCTTGTTCTCCTCAACGGAGTAATCCACTCTCTAGCCCAAGGATTTGACTGGTACGGTGACGGTACTAACAGCTTAAATACCTTGCCATACCCATGGGAAGTCGACCAACTACCAAGAGAGCCTCGTGATGACTTTTACAGAGACTTAAAAACTTGCATTAGTGTTTTGACTAAGAAATGTAATAGGCAGCTCTATTTTTACATTTTCCGGAAGAGGCGGATGAACGAAGGGTGTTGCCAGAAGTTCCTGCAGATGGGAAGGCCGTGCAAGGACTCGTTGGCGTGGACTTTGATTCACACCGAGAAGTATGAGAAGTACGAGGGGCATATTCAGGAAAGAAGTGAGGCTGCCTTTAACAAGTGTTCTGAGAATGTGAGGGATTATGGTTGGTATTAGAGTGTGTTTTTACTCATCTTTAGTTGAAGTTTGAGGGTCTTTTAATTTTAGTTAGTTGAGGGAAAGTTCAGTTTTACATTTTCTTATCAATTAGTTCAACTTCTCTTTTCAATCATAAATACAAGTTTTTCTTTACAGTAATTCATTTCCAGATTCGATTTAGGCAACGACGAATCTAATTTGACCAATCAAATGAAACTGGTCGGATTAGGCATCAAAATAATGATCCAGACCCTTAAACCCTTATTCAAGAATGGAAAGCAATTTGTAGCAGCCAATCAAGAAAAAGTTATGGCAAAGAACCTCACTGCCTGTGTTTCAACAATCAATACAGATTTGATGAAACCAACAGCAATGAACTGATTAATAAAATTCGAAAAGAAAAAAAAAAGTCTTAATCTAATAAGTCTTCACATGCAAGCTCGTGTCTATCCCTAAACGGATTTTTACACTTCCACGCAAACAAACGCTATCAAGATATTGTAGGGTATAGATCACTAAGCTGCTTGAATTTCTGTATTAACAGTACCTTCTTCTTCTTGGGTAACTTCTGTTTCCGGAGTGCTTTGTATAGTTTTCAAAGAGTTTGGAATGTACCTCCAACAGCGCTTGTGTACCCCACTTATTTTCTTTGGTGCATCTGCAGCTGGCAAACCTGCAGCAAGGCATGTATAACTTGGATCAATCCTAGCGATATGAAATACTCCCTCCGTCCCAAAATGAATGTCAGAAAAAGTTTCAAATTCAAGAAATTTGAAACTTTTTCTGACATTCATTTTGGGATAGAGGGAGTACCAAATTGCTAACCTTGCCGAGTTAACTTCTCAACTAAAACCAAGGATGGAATCAAACGGGTAATGATTAAAAGAACATTTCATGGTTCCCCTATTATCCATCCATAAGCATAGAATATTATATGGAAAATAAAAGAAAACTAAAAATTGAATCAATTCATACTATTTGATTATCCTAATGAAAATCTAAAACTTGTTATTGATACACCATTATAAATACTATCAATAACATTTTCAGATTTTTCATTAGAATAAGTAAGTTAACCTAAAATTATTGTTCAAAGTTCATTCAAATTGACAACAAAATAAGTGGGAACATCATTCCAGTAAGGAGGAAGTATGAGTTTTACAAACCAAAGTTTACAAGTAACTATATTTATCAGACTTGGATTGTCTAGCGTGCTCCGATCAAGAGCTATTTTCAGAATGCAATATTCTGTCATACCTTATATTGATGCAGTATTCCATCTAATTCATGTTGACTATGTTATATCATGTATCCCTCCATGTGAAATCTGCTATAATAATAATGTTGCTGACTTGTAGTCTATTACTGATTTTATGGTCCATCATACAGCAAATAAAAAGGTTCATTGGGCTGTGTATCAGCTCGTGTTGTGCAAATAGGCTGGTACACATCTATGCTCAGCTCAGCTTTATTATGAAACTCCGTAACAGCTAAGGGGGTTTCACCTAATTATCCCCGAAGATTATTAGATATTTGCATGACTGCATTATTAGCTGTTACGAAGCTTTATAGAGGACTAGCAACTGATATTTATATTTGATACCAGCTAACACTGGATATATTTTTGGTTCAATAAAATATATTTAGCAAAATGTGGCCATACACTATAATAATTACCCTATTTAGAAATGGGACTATATTTTTGGGACAAACCATAGGCACCACTACCAGCTTATAATCAACAAATTATACAATTAATCAAGCTGCAGTAAGCCTTCAGAAGATAATGGAAAGTGTCAAGAAAACACAAGCAGGAGAATTTCTCCAATCAAGGGGGTGTGATGCAGGAGACAATCACAAAACATATTGCTAATAGTAATGTATCAATATTCTATTCAATCTACAAGTAACTTTATTCAAGAACTTTCAAGTCTTCACATCCACTTTCGTTTGAACTATGACTTGTGGTTAGAACTACATCGGCAGGACTTTAAGGAGTTATCGGTAACTAGCTTCTAGCCTATTTTACAGCGTATATAGAGCACAATGCGGCTACATGAGAGAAATTTGACTATCTAGTTTTTGGCTTTAGACTTCTACTAGTATGTTAGATTTTCACTTAGTAACTTGAGAAACTTAAGGCTTGAAATGGAATGACAGAAGACTTGCCCAACAGTGCCCCCTCATACAAATACTCCAAAACCACACAAAGTTCCATGGCCTAAAACTGAGTTACTCAAAATGTCCTAGTCAGCCTCCTGTCCTCGATATGAAGATGATGAAATAATGAGGTATTCTTTCTCAAATAATCAGAATTAAACAACTTTGAAGCATCCTACATCGATGTACTCCCTCCGTCCCACCTGAGCTTGCAAAATAACCGTCAAGGCACGGAAATTAAGAAAAAAGTGAAAAGGATGATGTGTTGTGAGTGTACATAGTTGGGTAAGAGAGAGAAAGTGGGTAGAAAATACTAAGTGGATAGTTGTTGTGAGTATGTCCAGTGGTCCCCACTATTTATTAAGTAATAAAAACTTACCTCAAATGGATTTTGCAAGTTCAAGCGGGACACCTAATGGGGTAGTTTATGCAAGCTCAGGTGGGACGGAGGGAGTATAACAGATGGACACTTGAGATGGACAATAACCACCAATTAGTCGACGGATAATTAGCATCTATCAGGCATCAGATTGCCTGTTCTACAACAGAGATTATGATTATCACGAATGGGCAATAGAGTGACCATGAGATGACAATGTGGCCTTGCGTGGCTTGGGTTACGAAGGCCATAGCCCCCAACTTGAAGAGGGAAATTCATCACCAAAAGCCGAGTAGAGCCTTCGCCTTAGGAGAAACTAGAAAGAAGAGCCTAAAACCATACTACACAATGTATATTGTAAGATATCGTAGGCATTAATCAATATCGTGCAAAGCTACCACTTCACACCCTTTGAACATCAATGTGCATAGGCACATGTTGCATCATCCAATCAAGGGAGTAAAGCCCATAAACAACAACACATTATAACGTACAATGTAACAACAGAAACCCAAACCAACATAATACATCTGCCTATATATATATATATATCCCTTCCATAAAATCGTAATTCCAAAAATACTCGACCCAAACACTAGATCAACAACGATTCACACCATCTCTCTACTCCATTCAATGTCGTAATCCTAATTCCTCTTATGAATTCGGAGGAATAACCAAGCACCTTGAATAATTCGAAAATCAGTCTTCAAACATTATTCAGAACGTTGCTTATTATGAATTCACCCAATTTCATATGTAATTTTAGATTTCAGAACTTAACACTTCAAGAAAAACAAACGCCACCTTAGAAATGAAAACATGATCAGTAAATAACGGAACTTTTGAAGCACTTATATGCACCTATATTCATGGTTGGCTCCTCGAGTCTTGAATTGCAAATGTCACCTTGTCGGGCACTACAAATCCAAAAATCACCACTAAGATCTAGGCTGTAAATGAGGTCGAGCTTGGTCGAGTTTTTCATATTCGAGCTCGAGCTCGTTTAAGAATTATCGAGTTCAAGTTTGTTTTGAGTTCGAGTTGGATTTGTGGTCCGAAATCGAGTTGAATCGAGTTTCAAGTTGATCGCGAGCTGCTCGCGAGCAACTCAAGTCGTTATCGAATTCGAGTATTAACGAGTCCGGCTAGAGCTTTTGCTCATTTTCTTTTAAAATATGAAAAATTGAGTTCATAATAAGCTACTCGACTCGAGCTCGAGTGCGAACCGATCATCAACAATGAAATTTTTTGAGTTTTTAACGAGCTAATCGAGCAGATCTCAAAAAAAATTGATAGGGAACAAAGAAAAATTCAAATTTACTCCGAGCTCAAAACGAGTCGACCGAGAATGAGACGAGTCGAGCACAGTCGACTCGAAAATCAGACGAGTTTTAAGATCTTGTTCGAGCTCGAGTCGGGTCACAGCTCGAACTCACTCGAGGTCGAGTTTTTTGGAGCCGATCTCGAGGCGAGCTTGAGCAGCTCACGAATAACAGCCTTACTAACATCTGATCGACACATGAGAGGCATTCACATAAAGAAAACAGACATTCTATGATAGTGGAGCCAGCAATAACCTTATGAAAAACTTGAGACTTCGTTTTACAAGCGATGAAATAGTATAGCTCTCTGATGCTCGGACTCTTTGGTTTACCCCGCCGTACCCGCGTCAGACACTCCCTATTTTAGTATTGTTGATAAGGATCCGGCGGGGTAAACCAAAGAGTCCGAGCATCATAGGTATAGCTTCAATGCTAGTACTTGGGTCATGATCACGGATGAGGCACAACATATGTGGGATTCAAGTTTCAGAAAATTGCTAAGGTGTTGCAACATTTACGTGGGCTCTGATATTGGTCAAGGTTTTTAAGATCAGGTTTGAAACCAACACACTTGTCATGGGTTCGGGACACAGAATGCAACAGTGAGAGACTACCGTGTGAAGGAAGTGGGCAATGCAACGGAAAGCAGCCACCTGCCTCCACCATAGTGAAAATGATGGATTTTGCCTATCCGAACAGCGACATGTTCTTTTGATATATTAAAGGTTTAAGGATATAGCAACCCCAAATTAGTGTTCTATTAAAGAATCAAAGCACAAAACTTCATTTCAATGAACCTTTTCAGAGCCACTACACCATCTCTCACAAGAGCATTAAAACACCAATTATTTTACTTGAACAAAACAAATCACTTATGAAAGATATCAAACCTACCCTCCTTGTGAACGATTCCCCAAGCCTTGCCGTGCTTACCATCCTGCAAAAAAACAAAGCCCAACTTCTTAACCCTATGGAAATACCTTAAAATAAAACACTTTTTGAGTTTAATCACAATACAAATTCATGAAAGAGTGGGGAAACCTTGTAAAGATTGATTTTGGTGATTTGATAGGATACGCCAACCCAATGGGTCTTGGCCATTTGGTAACCAAGTCCCCAGTTTGGTAGAAACTGAGCCACCTCAAATAGGTTCTTCTTCTTCTTTCTCTTCGGTTTTGTTGATGATGCCGCCACTGGCGTGGAACCTGTTGCTGTAGGGTTTGGGGCTGAGGTACTCAAGTTTCTCATGAATTTGAGAGATAACATCCATGAGCTAGCTATTTTCTCAAACGCTGCTGCCCTGGAAACCAGACTAGTCGCCATTTTCAGTCTCAATCACCTTCACTGGGAAATCACACGGGTTCAGGGTTCATAAATTATATTCAGCCTTCCTGATCTACTCAATGTACTTTTTGGTCTTTATTAATTTCTTTTGAAAACAACAATGGGAAATCAGTTTACTCATTTAAGACAGTGTCCAACTTCGACACATTTGAATAAAGGTGAGAATCGTTAAGTAAATTACGCATCTGCCTTCTTAACCTTTAAAGGTTACTTTGCATCAGTCAAGCCAGCAAAGTGAGGCAAGGACAGTAGAATGGGAAAGAACAAGATGGCATAGTGCAACAAGGAATTACAATTCATAGACATAGTCAGGCATTATTTAATGAAAACTACAATTTTTCATTGTTCCACAATTAAAATTAGAATTTTCATTATGGTTGGTGTTAAGATAAATGTGGCAGCATAAACCTCAAACACAGCAAATGAAATGCTTAACAATGGTTAAGGGGTCAGTTCCCCCCCCCCCTCAATTGTTTTTTCAAATGCACTTATTTAGCACTAGACAATTTACAAATATTGCTTATGAACTTTATAAATTAATATTTTGCTCCCTTTGGACAAAGAAAAAAATAACACTATATTAAAATTTGAACTCCCTTAAAACCAAATTTAGGTATTATATTAAACAATTCACAGTAGAATGCTGTTACTTAATGTAAACAATTGACACTAGAAAGATTAACAACTTCCATACAGGCAGGCAGAAGGAAAAGTAATTCAAGCATTGAAAAAATCCCACCCTGTAATTGTTTATAATCAGCATAAATAAACGCTTAATGAGCCAATGTAAGATCGTCCCAATCAAGAAATGACTTAAACAACAAGAAATTTGAACTTAGTCATTCCAATTTCTGGACAGTGAGAATGCAAACACCAAAAATACCAAGAGAAATGCAGCTAGGGTTTAGATAAACAATCGCTTACCTGCCAGACAACCACTGATTTCCTGTTTCAACTATTCGGATTCAAAATTACGATGAATGTTCGAAAAAATCAAAGTCCCTTCTCTTGTCTTCTCCTCCCTGCTAACGGGAAATGGCGGTCGTCGTCCCCGTCTTTGTCTTCGGAGGGTTTGTTACAGATGGCAATTTGCACTATTACTAACGGATTGTGAAAAAAATTGTTGGGTTTAACCCGCGAGTTATAATAGAGGTGCCTTAAAAACTTTTTAAATTAATACTACTTCCTCCGTCCCAGATCATGGGTATATGGGATGAATTTTACGCTTCTTAAGAAATTTTTAAAAAAATAAATTAAAGTTAAATGTGGGATATGGAATAGTAGTTAAATGTGTGATAGAGAATAGGAGAGAGAATGTAAAAGTTAAATATGTGATAGGGAATAGGAGAGAGAATGTAAAAGTTAAAAATATTTAATAGGAGAGAGAATGAGTGGGAGGAATAGTAGTTAAATGTGTGGTAGGGAATAGGAGAGAGAATGTATAAGGGTATAATAAATGGTTTTTTTGTAAATATATAGAGTTGATAAGGGTATAAATATATTCAAAAACTTGTCATTTATGGAAATGAACTCTTGGTCTGGGACGGACCAAAAGGGAAAAATGAACCCTTGGTCTGGGACGGAGGGAGTACTACTCCCTCCGTCCCATTAGTATTAGCACAAACACTGTTTGCGCGAAAATTAAGGAATATGATATTTTAATAAAATGTTGTGAGTGTAAAAGAATGAGTGGAGAGAGAATGAGTGGAGGGTGTAATAAATTATAATGGTGTTGTGAGTATTAAAATAATGTAGGAGAGAGAATAAGTGGGGTTGGGTGAATATTTTATTAATATAAAATTTCCTTTTTGGGAGTGTGCGGATATTAACGGGACGCCCAAAAAGGAAAGTGTGTTAATATTAGCGGGACGGAGGGAGTATATATTAGGGGCCTAAGTGATTTAGCTCAAATCGTGATTTGAGATCGAATCGAGCTAAGCCGTGGGGTTTAGCTCGATTTTTTTATTTAAGTGGTTTAGCTCAGTTTATAAAAATTATAAATCACGTGGTTCGGTTTAGCTTGCGGTTTGAGGATGCCGAGCTAAACCGAACCGCCAAGCCGAGCTATGGAACCGAACCACCAAATCGAGCTATGAAATCGAGCTATGGAACCGAGCTATGGTCCCAACTCTTGTAGGCGGCTATATTTTGTTGTCTTTCCGAGAAGCCACAAAATAAAATAGGGATTAAATTAAGAGTTTTCCTTAAATATTACTCTTTCCTTCCCCTAAATGAATAACCTAATTTTATTTTACTACAGCCCCGCCTCCTTTCTTCTCTCTCTCTCTCTCTAAAATTTCTATCATCAAACCACAAAATCATTCCTTCTTCCTCACTAAATATTGATTCCCATCCCATATACTTTCTTTTATCCAAGATTATCAAGTTCGAATCATCAATTTTGAGCAAATATTTGAAGAAATTTGAAGTTTGAAGAGTAAATGGGTTTTGCGATTTATTTCTGTAGAGCTCAAAATTGAAGGAGATTTTTGTGGGGTTAGCTTCGCAAGGAAGGTCTCCATCTTCTCTGGTGATATTTTCACTTTCCGGTGACAAATTTCGGCCAATTTCCGGTCACTCTCCGGCGAATTCTCCGCCAGCAAATTGAAATTGCTCGCACTTTCTTGAAAGTGAAATGAGGTACTAAACATCTAATCCATCTTTAATCTTGCATCATCTCTAAAGATTGTTTTAAGATTGTTGTTTGGTATTTTGATAATGTTGTGTTTATTTTAGTTACTTACTGTTTTATACTCCCTCCGTCCCCCTAATATCCGCACACTTTTCTTTTTGGGCGTCCCGCTAATATTCGCACACTCCCAAAAAGGAAACTTTATATTAATAAAATATTCACCCAACCCCACTCATTCTCTCTCCTACATTATTTTAATACTCACAACACCATTATAATTTATTACACCCTCCACTCATTCTCTCTCCTACTTTACTTTTACACTCACAACATTTTATTAAAATATCATATTCCTTAATTCCCGCGCAAACAGTGTTAGTGCGGATATTAGCGGGACGGAGGGAGTATTGATTAGTCATAAAATCAAAATGATTAAACCGCGGTTTAGACCGAGCTAAACCGAACCTTGGCGGTTTAGCTTAGCTCGGTTTGAATTTTTTTTGTGCTTTAGCTCGATTTGAAATTTCTCCAATTCGATACTAGCGGTTTAGTTCTAAAATTTCTCCAAATCGAGCTAAACCGAACCGTTTACACCCCTACTATATATCCAATAATAATCTGTTTAAAATAATAAATGTGTTTGTTCTCGATTTGGGTTAATTGAAAAAATTATAACTCAATAAAAAAATGTTTTTTTGACTTTTTTTAATTTTAAGTGACACAAAAATCATAAATTAATAATTTCTAGAAACTGCGAAAAATAATCATTACAATTTAGTGAAAATACGACTATCGATAATTGTTTGTTTTTATAAAGTTTAAATCTAGAGTTCATCTCTAATTTTTCTCATATTTATTCATTTTGTGTACAATGAATTTAAAGATAATTAACTTTCAATGTGTTTCGACTTATTATATACATATAATATAATGAATTTAGTTTGTACGAAAATATGAAATTTGTCGAATCGACTAAAACTTTTTAAATTAATAATGATTAATTTATTAATAAATTAATAACAATATAAATTAATAAATTTATTGGTGGTTTTTTTTTTCACTTCAAAATAAGAATATGTGGGAAACTTCTCATCATTCATTATTCTTTCTTAATTATTCACTAATTATTTGTGGATCCTACGTATCAAATAATTATTTATTAATTAATTTCTATCCCACTAACAAAATCAATTATAATCTCAACAAATCAGCTTTTTCTTAAGATTTAATTTCACATGTCCCCTTCATATCAAACAAAATCCAATAAGATTCCATGAAATTTACTAAAGTTCACATTCACCCGAAACTAAAATCAAAATTCTTTATAAACCCACCTCTTTAGGTATAAGAGTAAGTATTCAAATCAAAATTCTTTATAAACATTCAAATCAAAATTCTTTATAAACCCACCTCTTTAGGTATAAGAGAGTAAGTCTGGTCTTATACCTTAAGTATAGAAGCAGACTATTTAACAAAATATGAGATTTTATTATTATTTTTTAAGAATTGTGAAAACTTGTGAAAAAAAAACTACTCTTGTACATTTAAATATAAGAGAAGCATGGGTTTACATAGTACTCCTTCCGTCCCACTCCATTGTAAACTAACTATTTGGATAAGGGAATTAGGGAAAAGTAGGAGAGAGAAATAGATGGAGAAGGTGTTCGTGAGTATGAAAAATTAAATAGGAGAGAGAATGAGTGAAAGGAATAGTTAGAAGAGAGAATGTTGTAAGTGTAAAAGTAAAGTAGGAAAAAGAATGAGTGAATAAAATAGTACTCCCTCCGTCCCAGACCATGGGTATATGGGGTGGATTTCACGCTTCTTAAGAAATTTTTTAAAAAATGAATAAAAGTTAAATGTGGGATAGAAAATAGTTGTTAAATGTGTGGTAGGGAATAAGAGAGAGAATGTAAAAGTTAAATACTCCTCGTCAAAAAGTCCTTGTCATTGTGGAATGAATTTTCGAGGCACGATAATTAAGAAATATTATTAAGATAATGAAAATGTGTGGTAGGAAATGAAGAGAGAGAATGAGTGGAGTTGATTGAATAAATTGTGTGGTAGAAAATGAAGAGAGAGAATGAGTGGGTGGGGTAGGGTGAATATAAAATAATAAATTTATTTCCATTTTGGGCAGTTTGCATTCACGTGGGACGGACCAAAAAGGAAATAAGTTTGCATTCACGTGGGACTGAGGGAGTATGTGGTAAGGAATAGGAGAGAGAATGTAAAAGTTAAAAATATTTAATAGGAGAGAGAATGAGGGAGAGGAATAGTAGTTAAATGTGTGGTAGGAAATAGGAGAGAGAATGTATAAGGGTATAATGAATGGTTTTTTTGTAAATATATGGAGTTGATAAGGGTATAAATATATTCAAAAACTTTGCAATTTATGAAATGAAGCAGTGGCAGGACGGGCCAAAAGGGAAAGATGAGCAGCAGAGTGCAGGACGGAGGAGTAAAGATTTTTGCGGTTTGGACGGTTGCAACGTGAAGTCCCAAATGGAAATAAATCCACAATGGAGTGAGACAGAGGGAGTATATAGGAGCAGCTTACGTAGTATATAGGTGCAGCGTGTGTTTATGGAATTTTGACAATTCAATGGATATTTTTGAGTTTTGTGTTCTTTACGGTACACAGTACACACTGCACAGTCGAGGGAGAGTAACAAGTACATTATCGACAAAGGGCGAATAAGGAACAAAACCCCCCACCCCCAAATAAAGGAGTTTGCATTGCTCATATGGGTAGAGATACTTGGCAACCGATTCCTGGCCAGTAACCGATCTTGAAGATTTTCCATTAACTTCTACTATACTACAAGCATGATACAACAACAAAACTTTCTACTACAAAGTACAAGTTTACCATTCCAACATAAAAAAAATCATTTAAACACAAACAGAAACAATCATTCAGAACTGAGAAATTAAACAACATATAACTTCAGCATAAAAATTGCCAACATTTTCCCATCACAACTATAACCCCAATGGTAGTTGAGGTTACATCCACAATCCATGTAATAAACACTCGTACAACTACACGACAGAAAACTTACTATTTCATTTCCCCCACTTCCAAATCACCAATCTTCATCATTTACTCCTCGTATTCCTCTTCCTCCTCGTACTCTGCCTCCTCATCAGCAGTTGCATCTTGGTACTGCTGGTATTCCGACACTAGATCATTCATGTTGCTCTCAGCCTCAGTGAACTCCATCTCGTCCATACCTTCACCAGTGTACCAATGCAAGAAAGCCTTTCTCCTGAACATAGCAGTAAACTGCTCACTGACACGCCTAAACATCTCTTGAATAGATGTTGAGTTGCCAATGAAAGTCGAAGCCATCTTCAGTCCAGTTGGCGGGATATCACAAACTGTTGACTTCACATTGTTGGGGATCCACTCCACAAAGTAGGAAGAGTTCTTGTTTTGGACGTTCAACATCTGCTCATCAACCTCCTTGGTGCTCATTTTTCCTCGGTAGATTGCTGATGCAGTTAGGTAACGGCCATGGCGGGGATCAGCAGCACACATCATGTTTTTGGCATCCCACATTTGCTGGGTAAGCTCAGGGACAGTTAGGGCACGGTATTGCTGGGAGCCACGAGATGTGAGAGGAGCAAAGCCAACCATAAAGAAGTGAAGACGAGGGAATGGGATAAGGTTGACAGCAAGTTTGCGGAGGTCAGAGTTGAGCTGTCCAGGAAATCTAAGGCAACATGTAACTCCGGACATGGTTGCAGATATCAAATGGTTCAGATCACCAACTGTTCAATAAGGAAAAATAGCACATTAGTAGTTTATAATAGAATGTTCAATGGTATTAGATGAGAAATATAAAGTTTAAAACAAAATCAATGACAGGAAGAAAAAAAGGTAAGGACAGAAATTTAGAGAACACTTACAACTTGGGGTGGTGAGCTTGAGTGTTCTAAAGCAAATATCATATAAAGCCTCGTTATCAAGTACCATACACTCATCTGCATTCTCAACAAGCTGGTGAACAGACAATGTGGCATTATAAGGCTCAACAACTGTATCTGAAACCTTGGGTGAAGGAAACACGGAGAAGGTCATCATCATCCTGTCAGGGTACTCTTCCCTAATCTTTGAAATCAAAAGTGTCCCCATTCCAGATCCCGTTCCACCACCAAGAGAGTGGCAAACTTGAAACCCTGTTAGTCAAATACCATTAATATACTTTGTCATTCTGTGTTAAATTTGCAAGTGATTCACATTGATGAATGCACTAATATTCAACAACATCATGAATTAAGTCATCAAAAGGATAACAAGCATTGTATTGCACAAAAACTAATTGAAGACATCATTCTGTGTTAAGTTTGTAAGTGATTCACATTTATGTTCATTGTTCCCTTTGCAAACACAGATTAAACAAACCAAACCGAGTCACTACTCGCTAAATGTTTCATACCAAACAACAGAACATCAAATTAAACCTGACTGCATCACAGATCTGACATTTTTAAGCTGCAGGTCACCAACCAACCAGAGACGTTTTCATTATCATTCATACAAAAGAACCAATCAGTAAAAGTAGTAAGCAAAACGAACAGTTATCAAATGACCTCATGTAAAATGTTCAGTCCAGACAGATCTAATGATTTTAAGTAGATATGACAGTTCTACCATTAGATATGGAACTATACATGTTCTACACATACATACTAAAACACAGATGGTAGATTATAGATAATTAACCATAATCAGGTGTCTACGCTCAAATATTGAAATGAAAAGGAATGCACGGTGCAAACATCTAGATCTATAGTACTGAAATTAAAATATATGATCAACAGGCAATCCAGCAGACAACTAGCGTATATACTATCATCAAACTATAAACAGAAATGAATTGTTAACCCAAACATTTCAGATCTAATCTCATAATACGATATACACATAAAAAATTGGAAACATTCACAGATCTAAGGGAAATACAATCTACAGTGTAACATTACAGATCTAGGAAATGAAAACATACCTTGTAAACAGTCACAATTCTCTGCCTCCTTCCTAACAACGTCGAGAACCGAGTCAATCAACTCAGCACCTTCGGTGTAATGACCTTTCGCCCAATTATTACCGGCACCGGACTGTCCAAAAACGAAGTTATCAGGACGGAAGATCTGACCGTAAGCGCCAGATCTAAGACTGTCCATGGTCCCAGGCTCCAGATCCATGAGCACGGCGCGAGGAACAAACCGACCACCGCTCGCCTCATTGTAATAGACATTGATCCTCTCGAGCTGAAGCTCGGAATCTCCGGTGTACTTTCCGGTAACGTCAATGCCGTGCTCGGCGCAAACAACTTCCCAAAACTTGGCACCAATTTGGTTACCGCATTGGCCGCCTTGGATATGGAGGATCTCACGCATTTTCGCGAAAGGAGGAGGAGAGAGAGACTAGGGTTAGGAAAGGAAGAGAGAGAGAGAGACAGAGAGAGTGTGTGTATAGTTGTAGAGAGAGAAAGGTTGGAGAAATGAGGGGTTTATATATAGGGGAGCGTGCGTGAATCTGGGCGGAGGGGTAAAATGGGAAAATAAGAATAAGATATTATTAGCGGTTCTTGCTTTTCGTTTTGAATTTCAAATTTTTTGTTTGTCTCGAAAGGAATGGTTAGTGTAAGAATAGAAAATTAGTAAACATCGAAGGGCGTGGATTCTTTAACGGATACAAGATCCGACGGCTGATATATAGGGCTTTTTTTAACCTCTGTTGGTTTGTAGGGGTATAACTATGTTACAAATAACACCCTTGATTTTTAATGGTTGTCAAGGTCCGGTTCAAGTTAGTGCGTACTCATTTGGAACTATAAACTTGTTGAAAATCTAAGGCCAGTTTGGTTCGCGAAATTGATCATTCCGCCGATGAAATGGAATGGTCAATTACGTTTTACCCATTCTTTCACCGTGTTTGGTTCAAATTTTTCATTCCTCCGAAATGGCTAATTTCATCGAAGGAAGGAATTGGTCATTCCCTCCATATATGGAAGAAATGCTCAATTTCTTTGGCAATGAAATTGTAATTTTTTTTTTTTGATCAAACGTGATTTGCCAAGAAATTGAATGACAATTTCATTTCATTCCGTGCCAACCAAACGGAGGGGTTTGACCAGTTTTTTTCCATTTCAATTCCTTCATGAATTCAATTCCATTGATCATTTCATTCCTTCACTTTTTTTTCCATCGAACCAAACGGCCCCTATAGGTAAAATAAAAATAAGGTTTAAATTTTTTGGTGTTTGCAGAGGAGCAGATGTGTTCGGATACGGTTCTCGATTTCGAACAGCCGATTTTCGGTTATGTGGAAAGGGGAAATGTATTTGAATCGTGTAATTTTGTTTTTCGGCTCTCGATTTCAACCGCTGGTTCTCGAATCCAGTTTCACGATTCCGACGGTTTCAATTTATTTATTTATTTTAATTATATTATTATTATTAAAATTCAATGTAACTGAAAATAGTTAAATAACTAATATAATTTCAGAATTCATTAAATTTGTAACAAAACTCATTTAAATTAGATTTCATAAGAAAATGTTAGTTTTAACAAATTTGGTTAGGCTTTTAACAATTTTTGTTAGTTTACTAACTAAATAAAAACCAAAAACTAGTTGTTACACGGTTTCAAAGTCACGATTTCACGTTTTACGGTTTTCAATTTCAGTTCCTGGTTCCAAAACTGTCAATTCCAGGTTCTGAAAATGGTGAACCATATTTGAACTGTGGAACCGTCGGTTACAGTTCTCACGGTTCCGGTTCTATCAGTTCCCGAATTTCGATTTACCCGCCGATTCTCTCAATTTTAGGATATATTTTAGCATGTCTAGAAAGGATATAATATTTCAATTCTTACAATTAAGGGTTTAAAGTTACCAAATTTTAATAAAATTTTTACATAATAAGTAGAAAACTCAGTTAAATCATCATGTGTCAAGAACATACAATTTAATCGAGATTAGTTTAATAATTTTACGTGAGCATAATCCCAAAAAATGAATGTGTTATATATATATATATATATATATATATATATATATATATATATATATATATATATATATATATATATATATATATAACAAAAAAAAAACTATTGCCCTCAATTTTAGAGCACCCCTAAGTTTGAACTATATTTTATCATTTGCTAACATTTGATAACTTTGGAACTTTTTTTACGAAAATTGTAACATCACACTCTTACCAATTACCCCTAAATTTTAGACCCGTATTTATAATTTACCAAAAATCTAAATTAAGCATTATTTTGTGTTGAAGCTTTGGTGGAGGTTTATGAAATCTTATTATGCTTAAAATTAGATACCATATATATAGTCAACATATGGCAAATGTTATATATATATATATATTGAACGGAATAAAAGTGACGGACTAGGTTCAACGAGCAAGCCCATTTACTTACTTATTATTGTCACCATATTCTCAGTGGGCTAGGCCCAATTACTACCAGGCCCAAGGCCCATCAGCAAGATTAGTTGACTTAGCTCATTGTCCGACCTACGTGGTCCCGACCTAGCTATCGTCTGACATACGATCCGGATCACAGTTCGGGCATGACCCGATCCTATCCATCAGTCAGGTCGACCTGGATCCAAACAGACGACCTCGACCTGCGATGCTATGTCGACCTACAGAGTCCAGGCGTGAATACAATTCTTTCCATAACGGACTCCCTACAAATCGGGAGTTATTTATGGACAAGATCTCTTATGCTAATCTGATCTACGATTCTAGGGATCTAGCACAATCCTATTACAATTATAACTCTGGCAAAGCCAATAAATACATTATAACGTCAATCGTTCCAAGGTAATTGCTATTTGTTATTCTGAATACATTGTTCTTTATAACTTATTAGCTCTCATATACACCATACTTATTCTCACGCCCGAGGGTCTTCGCCAGAGACCATTCCGGCTAGTCGTGGGTTCTGTTTTCAGGTCAAAATCCAGGTGATTAATCTTGCAGCTGGACGGAGATTGATTACAGCACAATTCCTGTAGCATCAGTTTGGTTCCATTGCCGGAAATCGTGTTTTTGACCTCGAAATCTCTTACAACCCATCATCATGGTGACTTCTGATGATCATGTTTAAGAAGCCTCGGACGAGCATAATGAAGGAAACACCGGTGCTAATACTGACGCTGGTGCTGGAAATCGCAATGTCAACATGCCGTCGCCTCCTCCTCCGCTGCGTCAACCCAGGAGGCCGACACGTTCGAACAGCGTTGCTGATGGCAGAGGCCTGCCTGATGGCAGAAGGGAGAAAAGACCAATGGCCAAACAAGGAGCACAGCCCCCTCCAAAGCGCCAACAGGCAGGGCGAATGGCTGCAGGCGACAGACCAGGTCCCTCAACCAATCCCCTCAGTAGGAAGGAAATGCTAGTGGAGTGGGCTAGAATGTTAGCAGAACTACTAGAGATGGAGGAAGAGCCCGAGCAGAATGACAGAAGGTCGGAAAGTGCAGCCCCCTCCTAGGTTTCTCACAGGCAGCCCGACGGAAGTGCTAGGAAAAGCGGGAGTGCCAGGCAGAATGGCGAGTGACAGATCGTACCTCATATTCGCACCCACATACCGGTCCCACCTGATGACCTGCGTAGTCACCTCAATAATAATAGGGAGCAGGAGGCTGAGTCGGAGTTGAGGCAAAAAAGGGATGCTGAAAGGAATAGGCATAGGTCGCCTGCTAGAACAGAGAGATCGCAGTCTCACCGCGAGAGAAATGGGCGCAGGTCGCCAGTCATCAGCCAGGTCACCTGTGAGATCAGTTAGGTCGCAATCTCATCGGGATAGGAATGGGCACAGGTCGTCGGTCAGGGAAGATAGGCGCAGGTCGCCAGTAAACTCAGTCAGGTCGCCTTCTCATAGAGGTCGACGAGGTAGAGAAATTACTCCTCCTAGAAGTGAGAGGCATAGGGCCAACTCAAGAAGAGAGCCTCATCGGGACGAGCGAATGGGATCCAATAATGTCTCCCCATCAAGAAACGACAATTCAGATGCTAGGGAATGGTTGTAGTGGAAAAAGAGGTTGGAGCAATGGGAGGCCGACAGTAGGGCTGTTACACGAACCGAACAGGCTCGGGCTCGATTCGGGCTCGGCTCGAAAAAACTCGAGCTCGAGAAAGGCTCGAGTCTAACTCGAACTTGAGCTCAACACCATTTTCAGGCTCGATTTTTTTCGAGCTCGGCTCGTTTGTTCGGCGAGCTTTGATCGGGATCGACTCGTTTAAGCTCGAATCGGGATCGACTCGTTAAAAACTCGAACTTTTAATTGTTTGTTTTCATATATATATATACATAATATATATATACAATTGTCCAAGTATCACAAATTGAAGCAAGGGCATTAACACACATTAACACATATATATATATATACTTAGACTCTTTGCATTGTTTGTTTAAATTTCAATGTGGGATATTTGTTTGATTGTTTCCAAGGCCACAGCCACGGGCCAAAGTCAAGGCAAGGGACGGCCAGACCACAGCCAAGTCAATGGCCGGCCAAGGCCAGCCCAGCGCCTCATTTAATCCTACTTTCTATTCGATGTGGGATATTGGCATGCAAGGCCACGCCCAAGGCAAGGGTCGGCCAAGGCAAGGCCAAGGCCGAGCCAAGGCCAAGGCTAAATGCTATTTTTTTTTTTTGAAAAATAAATATTTCATAAATTCATATATATATATATATATATATATATATATATATATATATATATATATATATATATATAAATTTATGAAATATATTTAAATTTTGTCAAATAATAATTTTTAAATTTTTATTAAGATCATCTTTTTTTATTTAGGGTATAGGATATATATATATATATATATATATATATATATATATATATATATATATATATATATATATATATATATATATATATATATATATATATATAAAAAAAAATAAATTTATATATATATTTTTTAAATAAAATATAACAAATTACTCTGAAAAATATAAATATAAGTCAATAAATATTATTTTTGAAAAATAAATAAATAATAAATTAAAATAAAATAAAATAAAAATAGAGCTAAACAAATTTAAAAAAATCAAATTAACACGGACATAATTATTCCGCCGCTACTACCACCACTACTACCACCACGTACAACCACTACGTATTACCACTACCACCACCACCATTACTATACCACATTTACTACTATATATACTACCACTACTATTACTACTACCACCACTACCACCACTACTACCACCACTACCACCACCACTACTACCATCACTAATTCATTATTACCATCACCACTATCACTACCCCCACCACTACTACCACTACTACGTACCATACTACCACCACTACTACTACCACCATTACTACCACTACCACCACTGCTACTACCGTTACTACCCCAACCCCTATAATCCCTAAATCATATACTTATACCCCTAAACCCTAAACCTAAATCATATACTCCCTCCGTCCCACGTTAGTTGAGACTAACTTTTTGGGCACACCAATTAAGGAAAAGTAAGTGAGAGAAAAAGTGAAAGAAAATGTTGTGAGTATGAAGAATTAAATAGGAGAGAGAATGAGTGGGAGGAATAGTTAGGAGAGAGAATGTTGTGAGTGTAAAAGTGAAATAGGAGAGAGAATGAGTGGGGTAAATAGTGAAGATTTCTTTGCCATTTTGGGCAGTCTCAACTAACGTGGGACGGCCCAAAAGGAAAAGAAGTCTCAACTAACGTGGGACGGAGGGAGTATTTCATACTCATAAACCCTAAACCCAAACCCACCCCTAAACCCTAATTGCCATACCCTAAACCCTAAACCTAAACCCACCCCTAAACCCTAATTGCCATACCCTAAACTCTAAACCCAAACCCCTAAACCCTAATTGCTATACCCTAAACCTTAAATCCTAAATCATATATTTCATACCCTAAACCTAAAACCCTAAACCCTAATTGCTATACCTTAAACCCTAATTGCTAAACCCTAAACCCTAAATCCTAAGTCATATATTCTATACCCTAAACCCTAAACCTAAAACCCTAAACCCTAATTGTTATACCCTAAATTCTAAATCATATATTCCATAAACCCTAAACCCTAATTGCTATACCATATACCCTAAATCCTAAATTATATATTTCATTCCCTAAATCCTAAATCATATATTTCATACTCTAAATCATATACTAATATTTATTTTGGAAAGGAGAGTATAATAATTTTAAATTAGTAACAAAATATTTATTTTGAATAGGAGGGTATATCAATTTTAAATTAGTACTCCCTTTGAACCAAAATAACTGTCAATTTTGATCAATTAGTGCCATTTATTTTTATATATAAATCTAAAAAATAGTGCCATTTATTTTTAATATTTGTCAAAAATAAAAAATATTTTCATACAAAATAAAAAATCTAATATTAATATGCTATTTATTTATCAAAAATAATAAAAAATGGCATTGGCCTTGCCTTGGCCGTGGCCTGGCCTTGGCTCGGCCGTGGCCTTGCCTTGGCCTTATCCCACATCGAGGTCGAGGCAAAGTGAGGCATGTGGCTCGGGCGGCCATGGCCTTGCACACGGCGCCTTGGCTATTATCCCACATTGCTTTCACAACAAAAAAATCAAAGGCTTTGGCTATATAAGAATTGGCTGGGGCTGAAGCTTAGTTTACAATTGGCCTTGGCCGGCCCTTCTCATGGTCCTGGCCTCGGCCACGGCCACATTAAGGCCGAAAATTTGTTTCCAAAAAAGTTTTAAGACTTGAACTCGAATCGTTTAAGCTCGAAATCAAGATCGATTCGAGAAGCTCGCGAACAGCTTGCGAACAACTCGTGAACTCGTTTCAAACTGAGTTCGAACGAATTTTTCAGGCTCGAGCTCGAAAAAAGCTCGGCTCGTTAATTTTTAGTCAAGTTCGAGTTCGACAACTCAAAGCTCGACTCGGCTCGTTTACAGCCCTAGTCGATAGGAAGGAGGATACTGGTAGGGCTATTACGCGAACCGAACAGGCTCGGGCTTGGTTCGGGCTCGGCTCGTAAA
The DNA here is from genome assembly GCA_022495995.1 of Adenophora triphylla var. japonica. Taxonomy (NCBI): domain Eukaryota; kingdom Viridiplantae; phylum Streptophyta; class Magnoliopsida; order Asterales; family Campanulaceae; genus Adenophora; species Adenophora triphylla. The sequence goes on from JAFEMH010005389.1 coordinate 136,942, forward strand.
AGCTCGAACTCGAGAAGGCTCGAGTCTAACTCGAGCTCGACCCGATTTTCAGGCTCGAATTTTTTTCGAGCCGGCTCGAGCTCGGCTCATTTGTTCGGCGAGCTTTGATCGGGATCGACTCGTTTAAGCTCGGATCGAGATCGGCTCGTTAAAAGCTCGAATAAAAAATTCGCAAACGATTCGAGCTCGAGCTCGAGCTCGAGACCGAGCTCGGCTCGATAAGCTCGACTCTGATTTATTTATTATACTTTCATTTGTTTAGTTTTTTTCTAACATTTTTTATATAACTTTTTGAAAAAAACTTCAATACTAAAAATAGTCCAAAATATTTATTTCTATTCATAAAAAATAAAAAAACTATACATTTATACATAAAAATTAAAGAATTTTACCCGTCCCTGATTTCTTTAATATACTTTCATTTGTTTAGTCTTTTTCTAACATTTTTTATATTACTTTTTGAAAAAAACTTCAATACTAAAAAAAGTCCAAAATATTTATTTCTATTCATAAAAAATAAAAAAATTATATATTTATACATAAAAATTAAAGAATTTTACCCGTCCCTGATTTCTTTATTATACTTTCATTTGTTTAATTTTTATATAACTTTTTGAAAAAAATTCAATACTAAAAAAAGACAAAAATGTTTATTTCTATTCATAAAAAATAAAAAATTATACATTTATACATAAAAATTAAAGGATTTTACCCGTCCCTGATTTTTTTATTATATTTTCATTTGATTTGTTTTTTTTCTAAATTTCGTGGTGGTAGTAGTAGCGGTAGTAGTGATAGTAGTGGTAGTAGTGGTAGTAGTAGTGGTAGTGGTAATAGTGGTGATGGTAGTGGTGGTGGTGGTAGTGGTAGTAGTGGTGGTAGTAGTAGTAGTGGTGGTAGTGGTGGTAGTAGTGATAGTAGTGGTGGTGATAGTGGTGGTGGTGGTAGTGGTAGTGGTGGTAGTAGTAGTAGTAGTGGTAGTGGTAGTGGTGGTAGTGATAGTGGTGGTAGTGGTGGTAGTGATAGTGGTAGTGGTAGTAGTGGTGGTGGTGATAGTGGTAGTGGTAGTAGTGTTGGTGGTGGTAGTGGTAGTGGTAGTAGTAGTAGTGGTGATAGTAGTGGTAGTGGTAATAGTGGTGGTAGTAGTTGTGGTAGTAGTGGTAGTAGTAGTGGTGGTAGTGGTGATAGTGGTAGTAGTAGTAGTGGTAGTGGTAGTAGTGGTAATAGTAGTTGTAGTAGTAGTAGTAGTAGTGATAGTTGTGGTAGTGGTGGTGGTGGTAGTGGTGGTGGTGGTGGTGATAGTGGTAGTGGTAGCGGTGGTAGTGGTGGTAGTGGTAATAGTGGTAGTCGTAGTAATTAGGAAAGTTATATTTCATGACTCCATCCATCCCTCCCTAACATAAATTGAACATTTTAAAATTATTACTCTATTCGTTTCAAAATAAATTTGAAAATCTGTCTCAAAATATATGACATTTTAAAATGTCATTCGAAAAGTATAAAATAAATAATAAATATTTTTCTTAGTTATTTTCAATTTTTTTTATATTTTTTGTAAGAATTTAAAGAATTATGAAAAATCAAAATTGAAAAAAAATTATGTAGAGACAAAGACAAAGCTCGAGCTCGGCTCGGTTCGGCTCGGCTCGTTTAGGCTCGAAAATTCAAATAAAAGCTCGATAAAGCTCGAACTAAAAATCGTTTGAGTTCAGATTTAAAAAAAATCGAGTTAAGCTCGAGCTCGGCTCGTTAAAGCTCGAGTTCGAGAAGCTCGCAAAAAAGCTCGTGAACAGCTCGCGAACAACTCGAAACTCGGTTCGAGCCGAGCTCGAACGAATTTTTCAGGCTCGAGCTCGAGCTCGAAAAAAGCTCGGCTCGTTAATTTTTAGTCGAGCTCGAGCTCGACACCTCAAAGCTCGGCTCGGCACGGCTCGTTTACAGTCCTAATTCCACCCAATCCGGAGATCGGTCTTGCTAAAAAAGAGAGAGGTTTTCAAAGAAGGAAAATATTTTAAATAATAAATAAAATAAAGATCCATTTAACGAGGTTAAACGGAATATAGGATCGATTGCTTCGAGACCATCCCCATGATTTGGGGAGCCTCTAGTCTGATCCTAGATTCAATGTATTTATACCACTCTAATAATCAATTAGAAAGGAAAAGGAAGATTACCTTGCGTGAAGTAATTCGGACAGAGTTTCGACTCAAGTTTAGAGTCGAACCTTAACGCGGACAGAGCTTCGCCTCAGTCCTTGATTCGTGCTTTGATGTTTGTTTATCAACAAGGTTGACAAACAAACTTTAGGTAATTTTAGGGGTGATTTACAGGAATCTTTCAGGGAGAGAAACCAGTAAATGTGGGGGGTTTTGTCTTGAAAAGTCTGGGATCCTAAATACTGAAATTCTTCAGGTATTTATAGGTGTTGGAGAGGTGTTGAAGATGAGATCAAACACCTTGGGAAGGTTCCAGAATCCAAACTTCATTGGATGGCTGGATGGATAAAGTTTTATCCCGAAAGAGGTTGAAATCGACGAGGAAACTGTTATCTGCAGTCTGCAGAACTCCTTTATCTCGCGCGAGACACGCTATTCCGCGCGAGATAAGGCAGTCTGTGGACAATTCTGCCATTCCCTCGTTATTTCGTATGCAGTTTAGTCCAAACTAATGGTCGTTAGTCAAAACTTAACGAAACATGACGAAATTGTGGATTTCTACTTTTTGACTCAAGGCGAGACTTAGAGCGGTATAAATTTCCTCCGATGGGTTCAGAATGGGGTGTCTACACTGACAGATAGGGAAGTGGTAAATTGCTTCAGGAATGGGGTGACCTCTGCAGACTTAGACTACGAGTTACAAGTCAGGAGCGTGAAGACCCGTCAAGAGCTGTTTGAGAGGGCCTACAATGTGGCCATAGCTGAAGAGAGGAAGGAAAAGAAGAAAGAAAAGGGTCCCAAATCCAAGGCCGCAGATACCGATAAGAAGGACCCCACAAAGAATGGAGGTAACAACAAGAACGGGAAAAACAGAACTAGGGCGACTGAGAGAATGCCCGAGACTTTTACTCTGTTGACAGTAAGTCGCACTGAAATTTTGAATACGGTCGAACTAGGCCCACCTGCCCCAATGAACCCAAGAAACAAGTTCAAAAGGGATACCAGCAAATACTGTGATTATCACAAGGATACGGGTCACACTAAAGAAGACTGTATGAGTCTGAAACGTATCATTCAGAAGTGGGTCGACAGTGGGAAGCTCGATAGATACGTTAAAGGAGCCCATCCTGGCGGAGGTGGGCGAGTTACTGGAGATATACCTGAACCAAGGCAACCTCGACTGAATTTGGGAGTGATCACTGAGCAAGCTAGCAATACTGCTCTGAAGCATAAGATCTTTCAACTCAACAAAGCCCCCATATACTGCATAGAAGCTACATCAGAGATGAAGTTATCAGTTTCTACCCGAATGAACTAGCGACCAACATGGCTGCCAGAGAGCAAGTTCGCGTTATCCCAGGATTGATTGATGGGTGTACGACGAGTAGACTCTTGATAGACATGGGGGCCTGCAAGGATATCCTTTTCTACAAGACATTCAAAGAAATGGGACTTACGAAGAAGAAGTTGTCGTCCTATGATAGTCGACTTGAAGGCTTAACCAATCATAGGGTGGATGCTAGGGGGCAGATCGAGCTGGACGTCGACATAGGCCAACATCCATTCAGGGTCACGAACAAGGTAACATTTATTGTTATTGATGTAAATAGTGATTATGATGCTATTTTTGGTATCCCTGGCCAGGTCATACTTGGAATGGTGGCCTCTATACCCCATCAACGAGTTAAGTTCCCTACGTTAGCTGGAATTGGCTGCGTGCAAAGCACGGCTCGAGCTTATCTTGATCACATCCTTCGAACAAGGAAGAAGAGGGAATTGGAAGTTGATACTCCTGAGGGATACTTGAAGCTTTCTAAATCTGTCACCACAACTTCACGACTATCTATAATCACCTGCGTGGATGAGGCGACCTATCACTCACATGACCATGTCATGAATGAGCTGACACATCCCTCCCAAGACACTATGGTTGATTCGGATGCAGTTATGGTCGACCAAGTCATCATAGGCGACCTATGCCTACAGATCAACCAAAACTCAGGGGCCACCAGCGACGAGATTGCAGTTGAGCTAGATGGCATGATTGTTGAAGAAGCTCCCCACTTGGGGCCGAAGAAAGAAAGAGGGTTCGTGAGATCATTATTGAGAGCCTACAGTTCAGAGATGGTCTAGAGTTAGAAGCTGTGGACGAGTTAGAAGCAGTGGCGACTAATCCCTCCTATCCCGATCAAAAAATTCAAATCGGAAAGCAGTTGTTGAGGAAAGAACAGAGATTGTCAAGCTACTGGGAGAAAGCAATGATGTGTTTTGCTTGGCGTGTGGAAGACATGAAAGGAATCAAGGAGGAGGTTGTTGTTCACAGACTGGAAGTTAATCCGACTATGAAACATAAGGCACAGAAGCTACGAAGCTTTGCTCGCGACAAAGAAGAGGCGATCAAACTTGAGGTACAAAAACTTTTAAGTGCAGGTATCATTAAGGAGGCCACTCATACCACCTGGCTAGCAAACGTGGTGATGGTGAAGAAATTAAACGGCAAATGGCGTATGTGTGTCGACTTCACCAACATTAATCTAGCTTGCCTAAAGGATTGCTATCCTCTACCTCGGATCGACAAGCTCATAGATTCTATAGATGGACACACCACATTGAGCTTTCTCGATGCCTATTCAGGCTACCACCAGATTAAGATGCTGTAGCGATGCGTGAATTTTTCGAATAACAGAGTCGCCACTTATTATTTATTTAGGAAAACAATAAGAAAAACCTTAAAAAGAGATTTGAGGGTTCGGGGGTTAAGTTATCGAATGGGTAGGTCGAGGAGCATCCATTCCACCCAATCCGGAGATCGGTCTTGCCAATTGAGTATTATCAATCTTTTTAATTACTAATTAAATAAAGAACAAGAAAACCCTAATCAATTTCTTGATTAGGAATGTCGGATTGTACGCTTCGAGATCGCCTTCATCGATTGAAGGGACTCTAGGCTAATCCTTTTGATGGGATTACACCACTCTAAAAGCCAATAGAGAGAGATTAAGAAGAAAAGAGTAAAAGTATAGGAGTTTACCTAGTTTAGGGAGGATTTGATTTAGAACGTGGTTCTAAGATGTTTTCTCGATCGAGAAGTGATTTGGGCAGAGTTTCGAATCAATGAGAGTCAAATCTTGATGCGGACAGAGCTTCGCCTCAATCCTTGATTCGGGTTTGGATGTTTGTTGATCAACAGGGTTGATAAACAAACTTTAGGTGATTTTAGGGAGGTTTTGTGAGTGATTTGAAGGAATCTTTCGTGGAGAGAAACCAACAAATTGTGTGTGTTGTGTGGAAATCTGGACCTCTTGAAATAGTGGAAGTCACCAAGTATTTATAGGGGTTTAGGAGGTAGAGGTGGAGAGGTAAAACACTCCTAGGAAGCTTCCAGAACTCAATTCTGATTGGAGAACCGGATTAGATGAGGTTTATCAAGAAAAGAGTTTGAAACGGAGAAGGAGAGTGATTTCTGCACATCCTGTCGAGGGGATATCTCGCGCGAGATATGATATCTCTTGCGAGACAAAGCAGTTTGTGGACAATTCTGCCCTCTTCAGTTATTCCGTTAGTCAGTTAGGTCCAAAACTAACGAGGTTAGTTAGAAACTTAACGAAACATGACGAAACTGATATGCTTTCATCAAAACATAAAAGAGAGACGAAGAGTAGTGTAATCATGATTTATTGGTTCAGAATGGGGTGTCTACAGAGCCCCTCGGCGACAGGTCTTATGAAAGAAGAAGTGTCGTCGATAGAAAAGACATCATTCTGAACATTGGGATGGTCGTGCCGCACGGCTGCCTACGTATCTCTAAGAGAGAATCAGACCACACGTAGTTCGACTCCAAAACACTAAAAAGGCTATTTTAGGTATTTTGAAAAGCATTTTTGAAAATCGAAGAGGGATTTTTTTTTTTTGAAAAGGTAAAATCATACTGAGGAATCAAAAGACTTGACCCAATTCTGAAGATACCCATTTGTTGATGAAGTTGTTGAAGCGCGCCGCCCGAGGTTACTGACGTTGCCGTTGTTGCCGAGGTCGCGGACTTGAAGTTTGCTGCCATCACAGACTTTGAAGTTGTCGCCGAGGTCACGGACTTGAGGTTTGCTTTGCCGAGGTCACGGACTTTGTTGTCGTTGCCGAGGTCACGGACTTTGAAGTTTGCTGCCATCACAGACTTTGAAGTTGTTGCCGAGGTCACGGACTTGAAGTTTGCTGCCATCACAGACTTTAAAGTTGTTGCCGAGGTCACGGACTTGAAGTTTGCTGTCATCACAGACTTTTCTGGTGTCGCCGAGGTCACGGACTTGAAGTTTGCTGCCGTCACAGACTTTGAAGTTTGCTGCCATCACAGACTTTACTAGTGTTGCCGAGGTCACGGACTTGAAGTTGTCGGTTGAGATGGAGGTTCTGTCGGCCCCTGTAATGCAAGGATATATGCATGCTGATCTCGGATAGACCCGAATGATTCTTACCTTTCTGTACCTGTCAACACATAAAGATTCCAAGTAGATTTTTTTTTTCAGATTTTAGTTGTTTGACTGGACTTACGTGGTGGTGCTCACGTCTGTTCGTGTGAATGGCCGGTCGGACATTTTGGTGGTGAGTTTATGTATGAGTATATGGTATATGGAAATGTAGAGACATTTGTATGGATTTGTATATTTGAGATAGGCTAATTGTATGAGTGAACTTGTGTTTGACAAGTTGGGACCAAATCAGGTTTATGCAGAATCTGTTGCTAGTCAGCGAGGCTGTATTGTTGTAGAATTTCGTTCGATGAGTATCCTTGTGTGAACACATCTAGGTCTGTTGAGAATTTTCATTCTTACTTCTCCTTTGAGTCGTGTCTCTAGGAGGCAAACGACTACAAATCTGTCGACTGTCGTAATGGCTTTATGTCCAAGTCCCTTTGGTGTCTCAAGCCCCAAGTTGTTTGCAAGTGGTAGATGACTTTGTGAACAGGCTTGTGAAGCTGCTCTCTTTGATTTGAAGGTGATCGAAGAAGACTCTCCTTGTTGATTTGATTTGAAGAAGATCGAATGACGCTCGATGAAGAAGGCTGAAGAATACTCTCCCTTTGTCCTTTGCTTTTTTTTTTCTTAGTGCGCACCCTGGTTTTTGCCTAGACCGCCCTTTCGGGTTTTCAATCTAGCGGGCATCTCTTTTGCGTCTTTTTTTTCATTTTTTTTTTGAATAGTATGTAACTCGAAGAGAACTCAGAGAGAGAAAATCTTATTGAGGAGAGAGAAATGAGATCTCAATTTTAGTTGAGGAGAAACGGACTCTATTCTTTGGAAGGTGATCCAAGCATTGACTCTTTGGAGAGGTGAATTTTATAATGATGAGAGTGAGAAGCAAAGAGGAAAGCCCCTAATGCAGATTTGATTATTTTGAATAGTTTGAAGTAGAGATTGACTGGGGGAGGAAAGGTTAGGAAGCCCCAGTTTTGATGCTTGGATTTCATGATTGTGTATGAGAGTGGCTAACGGGAAGCCCCTAGACTCAAGAAGAAATGCTAGTTGGCTCAAGGATCTAGAAAAGTTATTCTACCTTTTAATGGACCGTGCATCATCTAGAAATTTCTAAGTAAGATTGAGAAGGAAGCCAATCATTAGTATGACTTAAGGGTAAACATTTTTCTTGATACTGAAAGTCTTCTTCACTTGATGTAAGAGGATATTGAGGAATCCTCTTTTCTTTTGTTGGTATCACTTGACTCCTCTTCTTTGTGGGAGAGTCCTTCTTGCCTTTGTTGAAATTCCATCCTTGTTGTGGGGCGATGAAGGCTTGAGAGTTTTTTTTTTTTTTCGATGATCTATTTTTGCCTAGGACAAATTGAGGAGTTTCGTCCTAGCGAGCTTTTTTTTTTTGTACTCTCAAAGCCTTGAGTTGAGTAGCCCCACTTTTCTTTGGATGAATGTTGACAGCAGCACCTTTGGCTTTCTTCGCTTGTTGGTCTCTAACTTTCAGTAGGGGTAATGTTTAACCCTTAAGCCTCCTAATGATAACTTTCTTTTTAAAGTCACTTAGAAGTTTCTATTTTTGCGATGATTTAGGGAATGGAAGGTCCATTATTTTGCATGAGTTGAATGATATTCATGAGGTAGAACAACTTTAGGGAAAGTGTTTAGGAAAAGAAATAACTTTTGATTAATTGAGAAATTTGAAAACAGACTCGATAGTTTAGATGACACAAACTAGAGGAGGTGAGGAGTACTAGAAAGACAGAACAACTCTTCGAGCTCATACTTGGAAATTTAAAACCTAATCTACTTCTATCAAAGGAGAAAGGGAGAGGATAGTGGTAGCCCCAAAGTGGTAAGTGTAGATTTCTTCTTGGAGCTTCATCTTCTTCATGGATTGCGAGGGAGAGGATTGGTGATGACGTTGGGACGTTCTAGATCTCCATTATCAAAGAGGTCTTGTATGATGTCCTTCAAGTGGTGGCAGGAGTTGGTGTCATGGCCGGTGAAGTTGTGGTACTTGCAGAATAAGTGATGAGCATGATTCGGACCCATATCCTTCGGAGGACCACCTTTCCTTGGTTTGATTTTTTCATTCTGGACAAGCACATTGAAGAGTTCTTCTTGAGTGATTCCTTCAATTTTGTCATAGTGTCTCTTTTTCTTTTCGGGAGGAGGGACAGCAGAATACTTGCCGGTGTTGGTGCGGTTGAATGCAATAGCGTTGACTGAAGCATCCTTACTTGTAGCGGGTTTGTTGTAGCGGAAGTTACTTTCCCTCTTTTTGCTTTTTAGGAAGTCGTCAACCCTAATTCCGGACTCGAGGAGTTCATTGAAACTAGGAAAGTAATTACCGGCGAGCTTCTCTTGAAATTCATCACGGAGGCATTGGAGGAAGATGTGGATTTGCTCTTTGAGAGTAGGCCTTTCGACGATTTCAGTGAGTTTGAGTCTCCATCTTCTAGCAAATTCAGCAAAGGACTCATTTGCATGTTGTTTAGTTTGTTCAAGATCCCTCCTAGTAGGGCGGTAGGTGGAGTTATCTTCAAACTTCCTTTGGAAGACTAAACATGCGGACGACCAATCGAGCCTTGTAGTCGTAGGAAGAGACATGTACCAATCCCTTGCAGCACCTTCTAAAGTTTGAGGAAAGCATTGGGCCAAGATTGTGTTATCAACGCCCATTGGAAGCATGGCCCAAGTGTAGGTTTCAACATGAGCTCGAGGACAGGTAGTACCATTGAACTTGGCGATATCGGGTGTCTTGTACTTGCGAGGAAACTTAGTGATGGACTGTTGAAGAGCATCGGGATCAAATGGAACGAATGACCCTTTGGAAGTGTCAAGAGTCGCAAGCTTCTTTTCGAGGTAGTTCTTAGTAACATGGTCACCAAGTTTAGTAGTTTCACCACTGCCTTCTTTCTTGGTTTTAGTGCCCTTGGAGGTATGTCCTTCGTCATCGGAGGATGATGAGGAAGAGGATGAATCGGATTCTTCCTTTTTCTTGCTTGACTTCTTGGTTTTCTTATTCACTTTGGTGTAGGATTCCTCTTCATCGGAGGAGGATTCCACTTTCTGCTTTTGCTTTCTTCCTTTTTTGACTTTCAAATCATTGAGTTCTTTTATGAGGGCGGTCATTTGGGCGTTTTGCTCATCAATTTGCTTACTTTGTTCATCCAACCTAGTCATGGCTTCGATGAGTTGGACCTTAGCATCGTTGAAATCGGCCTCGGTGGTAGAAGGAGAAGCAGACATCGTGTCGAGCTTTGGCGAAGAACCTAGACGTGTAGCAACCGTGTTAAACCATGATCGAGTCCCAACAAGTCAGCTGAATAGGGTGAATGAAGGCTTGAAGGTTTGAAGGTTTTGGCCAAAACACGAAAAGACCGAACACTTATCTCGTACGAGACAAGTAGTCTCGCGCGAGACTTCACCACGGAAAGTCACAATTTTCTGATTTTAATCCTAATTTTGGTCGGACGGAAAATCCGTTTTGGGGGTTTCTAAAGTTCAAGAACCAAACCTAGGGACCTAGGGGTCGGAGTAATCCAAAGTAACATCAAGTTTTGTGCAATAATTTTGATGAGAAAATTTTCTCTTTTTAGGGGCAAATCCGAAGGGACAACCGTAGGGACGTTTCCGAAGGGACAATTCCGAAGCGACAATTTATTGATTTCTTTTCCGTGGATTATTGCACAAAACGATCTTGACAAGGGATTACAAGGACTCCAAGATCAAACCGACCGGTCAAGGAGTGTCTTAAAAAGTCAATCTACATGATATGTGGCGATGCAGGGCTGGAAGGCTAGGCTCCCCGCGATATGACAATCTAGGTGGATTGAATACGCGGAGTGGGATGATCCAACTTCGGAGAGACCGGCGACTAGGTGGTTACCGTCATCCGTCCTTAGTGTGGGTCCCGGATTTATAGAGGGTATGTAGTGCAATGACAGTTATATATGAGTGCGCGTGTGTGAGAGTCAATCTAGGTGATAGAGTAAAATAGAAAGTTTTTTTTTTTTGAAAACAAAAGAAAACAGATAATGGCCGCACCAAGTGGTTGCCTACGTTTCTCCCAAATTAGGGAGACTCAGGCCGTCGTAGTTCCACATAAAGAGAGAAAAAGAGAGATAAATAATTCAATTTACAACTCCCGAATCCCCAATGGACCGGACTTTAATTTAAAAATCCAATCACACGCAGTTATATAGTTCGAGTAATTAAAATTATTCTATCCTGCAAAGTTAGCACAAGCAAAATAATAATAATAATTTATTTTTTGAATTTTCTGGATATCTTTTTTGAAAATTTTGGAAACTGAAACTGTTTTCTTTTGATTTTTGTTTTTTTTGTTTTTTTTTTTTTGTTTTTTTTTTTTTTAAATGATCAAACTTTTCTTTCATTTAAATAAAGAAGAGTCAATCGGATTATTTTTTTCTTATGCGGTCAAGTTGGCATGGGTCAACTGACCTTACCCTTTTCCCCTATTTTTTTTTTTTAATGGGTCAAAGCTACTGATCTGACCCAAGCAAATCACCCCCTTTTTTTTTTTTTCTTACTAGCGCCACCAAACAGGAGGAAGGATAATTTGTTTTTGAGCCGTGTACTAATCTCGCGCGAGATTAGTATATCTCGCGCGGGATAAGTATTCGGACAGTTTTTTTTTAAAACAGTGTCGAAATTTTTTAAAAAATCCAGAAAAATCAGAATTTTTATAGAAAATAAAAAGATTGATAATACTCAATTGTAACGCAAGTCTAACCCTCTTAATTAATTGTCCCCAGCGGAGTCGCCAAACTGTAGCGATGCGTGAATTTTTCGAATAACAGAGTCGCCACTTATTATTTATTTAGGAAAACAATAAGAAAAACCTTAAAAAGAGATTTGAGGGTTCGGGGGTTAAGTTATCGAATGGGTAGGTCGAGGAGCATCCATTCCACCCAATCCGGAGATCGGTCTTGCCAATTGAGTATTATCAATCTTTTTAATTACTAATTAAATAAAGAACAAGAAAACCCTAATCAATTTCTTGATTAGGAATGTCGGATTGTACGCTTCGAGATCGCCTTCATCGATTGAAGGGACTCTAGGCTAATCCTTTTGATGGGATTACACCACTCTAAAAGCCAATAGAGAGAGATTAAGAAGAAAAGAGTAAAAGTATAGGAGTTTACCTAGTTTAGGGAGGATTTGATTTAGAACGTGGTTCTAAGATGTTTTCTCGATCGAGAAGTGATTTGGGCAGAGTTTCGACTCAATGAAAGTCAAATCTTGATGCGGACAGAGCTTCGCCTCAATCCTTGATTCGGGTTTGGATGTTTGTTGATCAACAGGGTTGATAAACAAACTTTAGGTGATTTTAGGGAGGTTTTGTGAGTGATTTGAAGGAATCTTTCGTGGAGAGAAACCAACAAATTGTGTGTGTTGTGTGGAAATCTGGACCTCTTGAAACAGTGGAAGTCACCAAGTATTTATAGGGGTTTAGGAGGTAGAGGTGGAGAGGTAAAACACTCCTAGGAAGCTTCCAGAACTCAATTCTGATTGGAGAACCAGATTAGATGAGGTTTATCAAGAAAAGAGTTTGAAACGGAGAAGGAGAGTGATTTCTGCACATCCTGTCGAGGGGATATCTCGCGCGAGATATGATATCTCGTGCGAGACAAAGCAGTCTGTGGACAATTCTGCCCTCTTCAGTTATTCCGTTAGTCAGTTAGGTCCAAAACTAACGAGGATAGTTAGAAACTTAACGAAACATGACGAAACTGATATGCTTTCATCAAAACATAAAAGAGAGACGAAGAGTAGTGTAATCATGATTTATTGGTTCAGAATGGGGTGTCTACAGATGCACAAGGATGATATAGTGAAGATGGCCTTCCAAGCTGCGGGGGGTATCTACTGTTACCATATGATGTCATTCGGCTTGAAGAATGCAGGAGCGACCTACCAGAGGATGGTCAACAAAGTCTTTGCTTCCCAAATTGGCCAAAACATGGAGGCCTACGTCGACGATATGGTCATCAAAATGAAGGTCAGACGTCACGTGGTCGACCTAAGGGAAACGTTTGCCAATTTGCAAGCTAACGACATGATGCTCAACCCTAGCAAATGTGTGTTCGTAGTTGTAAGTACCCAAATCCGGATTGTCAAAATCCGTCAGAAAGTTAACCAAAATCCGTTAACTGGCCCGCTCCAGGTTAACCGGAACTCGTTAAACTCCCCGTTGCCATGCTAACGAGATGTCCCGGGACTGCCCCGAGCATCCCGACGTCGAAGCGTACTTAACACGTGTCATCGCACGTAAAAGTACGGCTTTCCCTGAAAAATGCACTTTTCGGCACTTTCCAGGGGCATTTCGGACATTTTCCGGACTGTTATTTAAAAAACGGACAAAACCGGGACCAGGGAACGAACTCCCATGCAAATGGTGAGTCATGGGACACGTGGCAGCCATGCCACAACCCTCCCATCACCCTTCAATCAGAAATCAAAGGGAAAAGACTAAAATATCCATGGTATACAGTCAAAGTCCGGCCGGACTCCCTCTGCAGTCTTTAGAAATTGCCAGCAAGTCCCTCAAAATTCCAAAATACCACAAAACCCCCTGGATTTCAGTCTAAGTTCGGCCGGACTCCTACTGAAATTTCACCTATAAATAGAGAGGCTGTCAAAGCCATTTGTAACAACAAAAAATAACCTCCCTCCACCAAAACCTCACGGCCCAACTGAGTTTCACCCCTTCCGAGCTCCCGTTTCGTCTCGATTCGCGTGAAACTTTCATATTTCGATCAAATACGCCCCTCACCACTCCGAAACACCGTTCTAAACCAATTTACGTATCCCGTATACACCTCCCGAGCCAAAGGAGTCGACCCTAGCCATAGGTACAACTCCCTCTCTCTGATCTCTTGTTTCATCTCGGTTTACGCGCCAGTCGCTACAACCGTTTTGAACCACGTTCTTGAAATGTAGATGCCTCCGTCTAAAGGGGTCCGATACGTTTTAGCCCCTCGATCCTCTTCTCTTCCCGTAAGAGAAGTAATCACGGGTTAAAACGGCGTTCCGACCCCCGTTCCGTTTTACTTTTATGTCATTTACCATTCCGGATCATTTGATCCGTCGATCGTCATTTCAATTCCTGTCATTTACAAATTCCGGACCGTTTGATCCGTCGAACGTCATTTACAATTCCGAGCCGTTTTGGCTCGTCGATCGTCATTTACAATTCCGAGCTGTTTTGGCTTGTCGATCGTCATTTACGATTCCGGATCGTTTGATTCCGTTGATACCGCATTTAAATACTGTCATTTACAAGTTCGACCCGTTTGGATCGTGATAGTATTTACTTTTCAAAGTTCGAGTCGCAACCCGATTCGTTGATCGCAAAATCATTTAATACACTTTTTCCCGTAAAAATCGTTAACAATGTAATGCCCGGTTCAAAACCGGAGTTCGTCCATCGAACTCTCTTTCAAAAAACGCGCGTAAGACGTTTGGCATCCAAACGCTCATCTTCAAACTAAAAGCTGCCATTTGACATTCAAAATCATTTAATATGCTTTTTCCCGTAAAAATAGTTAACAATGACTCGCCCGGTTCAAAAAACCGGAGTTCGACCTTCGAACTCCTTTTCAAACCCAAAATCGACGTTTGCCACGCAAACGCTCATTTCAAACTCAAAACCGACGTTTATCATTCAAACGCTCGTCTTTTCAAACAAAGTCACCTAATCAATGTTTGACATTCAAACCAAGATTAAGCTTGTCATTCAAGCCCTCATTTCAAAACACACACACACACGATTTTCGAGAAAGGTAGAAAGACTCGTCATACGAGGCATTTCGGGTGATCTCGTAATACTCTTCCCGAAACGTAACGTGACCTCCGAACCTAAAGAACGGTGAAGCCTCTTTCAACTTTCTTTCTTCCACTTTGGTCCCTGAAATTTTAGCTTCTTACAATTTGGTCCCTGCAGTCTTTTAATTCTTCACATCAATCTTTGGACTTTTCAACAATGCAGAACAACACCTCAACTTCCAAAAATTTCAGTTTGAACCTCTACTCCTCCACTTCGGTTGACTTTGACTTTCGGCTCTACAACGGGCAAAGGGCCGATCGGCTCTTCTGACTGGCGTACTTTCCAAGCTGACAGTGACGGCGCAGTACGGACGAATTAAATGAGTTAGGGTTAGGGTTGCTTTAGGGTTTCTAATTAATATTAACCGGGCCAGGTATTTGGAATACCCTTTTTTCGGACCGGGTACTAACAGTAGCCCCTCGGCGACGCTTCTTGTAAGACAAGTGGGGTCGACGATAAAAGAATAGGATCCGTCCTGAAAAAAGGGGTTTCAGGAGGTAAGGAAAGTGATCTTGCGGATGCAAGGGATTGGACTCGAGCTGAGTCGCAAAAGGATGACCAGATAGGTCAAGTGGCTGGACCCACGTCGGGCTACCTACGTATCCCAAGGGGAATCAAGCCAAGTCGTAGTTCGAAAGAGTGGGCGTTTAGTACCCGAGAGTGGCGGACGTGCAACGTCTCAAACCAAAGATGCGATTTGTGGCGAGGCTTTGAGGATCGAATCTAAGGGCGATTCGAATAATATTGAGAGATGTACGGAAAGGAGAATCAAGTATAGTCTTGCCTTCTCCGTGGGAAAATATGTTGTGTGTGTGGAAAGGAAACTCAAGTATAGTCTTGATTTTTCCCTTGAAAATCGTGTGTGATGGAACAAATCAAGTGTAGTCTTGATTTGTGAGATAATGTGTGGAAAGGAAATTCAAGTATAGTCTTGATTTTTCCTTTTGAAAATTGTGTGATGGAACAAATCAAGTGTAGTCTTGATTTGTGTCCCGAGAGAAAGTGTATGGGGCAATGTGGAAAAAACTGTGTGGGAATCAAAAACTAAGCATTTGACTTTTGCGGGAGTCATCCCGAAAAAATATTAATTTAAACAAAAAAGTTTGGAATTATGAAATAAATTAAAAAAAGAGGTATTATTTTTAAAAAAAAGCTTTTTTGAAAAAACGGTCAAAATTTTTTAAAATGGGGGAATTTTTGAAAATGGGGGATTTGTTTTTTTGGGAAGGGAAAGATTTTTTTTTTGAAAAGAGGGGTAATAAATACCCGGTCAACTCACTCTGACCGAGGAGACACGCGTCAGGCAGAGAGGCTGAAGGGCCGATCGGCCCTATGCTCTGATTGGCTGGGGCCATTTGACGAGGATCGGGGTCGCCAGGGAGAGATCCTGGCCGTTCGATCAGGCGGAAGAAGCACAAAATGGGAGGGCCGATCGGCCCTTGACTCCCATTGGCTAAAAAAAGCGGCCGATCGGCCTTAAGAGTCGTGAACTCTCCTTCTCCAACACACCTTCTTCTTCTTTCTCTGGATTTCTTCTTCTCCGTCGAGTTCTTGCCGGAAAACTCTTTTGTTCCCTTGATTTGTGCTGAGATCTCACCATGAATCCTCCAGATTGGGTTGAAGATGTGATTTCTTTGATGAATCGCCCGGACCACCAACCTTTGGGATCGTACACCGGTATGGGTGATGCTTCTTATGGCCAAGGCGGAGGAGTTGGTGCTAGTGGCTACGGCGCCGGGGGTAGCCGCGGTTCTGACAGTTTTAGGGGCGGTTTTGGTGATATGGGTGGTGGTTTTGGTGGTGGTTATGGAGGTTATGGAGGTGGCAGCCATGGCGGCAGCGGTGGTGGTCACGGTGGTGCTGGTGGCGGCAGCCATGGCGGTGATGGCGGTGGGTATGGCGGCAACGATGGCGGCCATGGCGGGAATGGTGGAAATGATGGTGGTGATGATGATGAAGAGGAGGTTGATGCTGATGCCGGGGAGAGTGACCGGAGTGACGCCGGCGGGAATGCCGAGGCTAGGAGGCGGCGAGCTTCGCGTAATTATCGCCTTCGAGGTCGTTTCGTTCTGTTGCACAACCAAGCGGATTTTTACGCGGGCCCGAATTTTCATGGATCCACCGGGTCTTCGCTCCCGCGTCGGGATGAAGGTACAATTTTTATTTAACAACATAATAATTGATACATGTGCAAAGTATTTTATTATTTAAAATGCGAGTAATGACACATACCTGTGCTGTGTTTACCTGCAGATGAAGAAGATGAAGGGACGTAGTTCCCTTAAGGCGGTTGGTGAGCTGTGGGCGCTTTTGCCGGCCGGTGAGGGTGGTCCTCGCGAGATGGTGTGGAACTTGGGGTTGGGCCCCTTCTTTGATATGGTTGCACTGATGGGTCAGACCCGGAAGTGTAATGCTGTGGTGAAGGTGTGTCGTGAGTTTTGGTGGGACACGACACATACTTTCCATCTGAGTTGGGGTGAGACTACGATCACTCCTACTGACTTCGCCGTCCTCACCGGGTTGAGATTTACAGATGTAGTGTTGCCTTTTGATGAGACCCTACACTCTGATAAGGCTCGTCAGATCCAGCTGTTCGGCGCTAGTGTTGGCCCGAGCAGAAATTTCGGTGTTGACGCAGGAAAGCTGTACAAGCTTGTTGAGACTGCTATCGATCGATACAGAGTCGGTCAATATGGGATGGACGCGCTTGTCCGGGGATTCCTTTGGTACGGCTTATCAGTGGCCCTCTTTCCCAACTCGGGCCCGGTGTGCCGATTCTCTTTACTGGGTGCTTTGTCTGACTTGGACTTAGTGCGGTATATTTCTTGGGGAGGGGCTGGCTTGGCTGAGCTGTACCGGGCCCTTGACACTGTCTCGAGGTCCAACACCTCTTCTTTTGATGCTTTTCACTTTGTCCTGGAGGTATGCTAACTCTTGTCATTCTCATTACCCCTTACTTGTCACTTGTTTTTTTCTGTCTTTGTAAATATCTCGCTTCGTCTTTTTGTAGGCTCGGGTTTATGAGATCTTCGCGTTGCGCCTTTCACCTTACGGGACCGCACTGGATGCGCCCGTCTTGCGGTACCGGGAGGAAGGAAAACCGGGTTGAGGGGTATCCGAAGACGGTCCGTGAATCCGATTTCAGGGCCGTGGCTCACGGTCCCAAGAGACCCGAGTTTTTACTCTTCCCTTGGACCCCGAGGCTTCGAGGCCGTTGGTGCCGTTCGGGATGTTATCGCTTCCCCGCAGATCGCCGGGTGGGATTGCTTGCCGACGAGATGTATCTCGGGCGAGCGGTGTCGAGACAGACCATGCGCGGGCTCCTCTCTATGCGCCTCAAGACCCTCCCAAGAACATGTGGTACCCGACCGATTGCCGAGGAGGATGGAGTATCCGTATGGGGTCCCCGCTTATCACTTCCGCCTTGACATGCCTTATGTAGATTTTGTGGCTCTTTTCGAGATCACCGCAGTGGTGCGGCGGCCGCTGCGGATGCCCAGCCGCCGGTATGGGGAGCAGATCCGGTTATTCCTGAGCAGATGGGTGCTCCACCTCCCGAGATAGTAGATATGCCTCCATTTCCCGACCACTTCTTTGTACATATGGCCGACGGGGAGGTGAGGGTAGACTTGACACCCACAGAGGCTGACGAGGTCGAGGGTGCTCATCTTCCTCCTGGTGGTGCTGGCGGGGTATGCCTTTTATCTTTCCTCTTCATTTCTGGTACTTATACTTTAGCTGTGATGTAACTCTCGCCCTTTGATTTTTCAGGTCACTCGGGAGTCTTATGTGCGGTCATGAGGCACAAAGAATGTACCGACCCGTCTCGCCGAGGAGTGCAGCCAAGGCGCTTTCTTGCCAATCCCGAGATCGGTAGATGTGGATCCGGCACAGCTGGGAGACAGCGCTCCCAGGGTGAGGGTAGCTCGACATCCGGATTTTCTCGCGGTCGTGCCTCGACTTCCCGTAGGGGTCATTAGGATTTTTCATTTTTATGTAGTACCTGTTAGGAAAACGGAGCATGCAGACTCTATATTTTATGCTGACTCACTCATGTATGCAATTGATTTATGTACTAGTTTATGGATTTAATATATATAAAAGTTAGTCTTTTCTATTTATGTACATTTCTATTTTTGGACATTATCTATTTTTGTACACTGCATTGGACACACGAGGACAAAGCAAAATAAAGTAAAAATTGAAAATAGAAAATAATAATAAATAAAGAATAAAGATAAAAAATAAAATAAAAGAACAAAAAAAGGTGGGGCCTTGGAATCATTGAAGCCGCCAAGTGGAGCCGTCGAGAGGCCAAAGAGTCGATCGGCCCAAATAAAAAGGTCCGATCGGCCCAAAATTATAGGTCCGATCGGCCCTATGCTGAAAAGGCGGCGGTTGGTCTTCCTGGAAGGGGCCGATCGGCCCTCCGATGTCCTTTCCCTACACGGATTGTTCTGGCAGTCCTTTTCCTGTACGGATTTTAACACCAAAGCCTATATATAATAACATTGTCAGCCGATGGTCATACGCACCCTTCTCTCTTTTCTTTGTCTCTTTCTGCTATTGCTCTCTTCTTGCCGTGGACAGCAATGAATTCTCATCCCTCCGTCTTGATGGAGAAGCAAAACAATTTTGAGAGTGATTTGGCCGTTTGGGTATCCAAGGTACCTCGTTCCGTTCGTCATGCCTTTGACAAACGCTTTGGGGTAAAGTGTATTTGGTCCCTTTTGCCCATGCATCCCAACTGGAATCTTTTACATGCTGCCGCTGCTTTTTGGGATGAATCCAATCATGTTTTCAACTTCTCTTACAACGAGATTACACCCACCTACGAGGATTTTCTTGCTCTGTGTGGAGGGGATGATGTCAGTTTGATAGCGGTTCCGCAGGATAGAGTTCCGTTGGTGACAAGGGTGGCCAAATTTCTGCACCTCCCTACGGCCGTGGCTAGAGGTTCGTTGAAGGTGTAGACATAGATATCTCGTGATTTACCGGGAGATTTGCTCATGGTGATGACTTCGACTGGATTTTGCCTTGGATTGTCCGGCCCTCTCGCTTATTTTCCAAGGTTCTCGTTTTCTCCTTATGTGGTGTAGCTACCAGCTGATGCTTGGATATGGTTGATCGTGCCTGCTCGGGAGGAGCATCATTCCGGTTCTCTTGGGCGAGACACTCCATGGTATATCTCGTATAGCCTAAGGGTGCCCCGCTTATGACTAGGGCGCGCCAAATTACCGACCACGTGGCTCGAGGATCGACTTTTTGTTCTAGAGATTCCCTTCGAGTGTTAGGCCTTGGTTTCATGGTTGTAGGAGGAAGATTGATCCGCTTTCGGCTTGTCGAACGGGAGTGGAAGATGTATTTGGCGGAGGTGGATACCGATAGATTCATCACGAGTACAAAGATTGGGGCCTCTCCTTCATTCGGAGCCTTCACTTGGGGCAATGCCTGATTCGTGTACCAGCTTTTGAGACCACCACTTTTTATTATGCAGAGCGGGTACTTCGGCAATATGGCATGGAGCAGGTCCGTCCTCAAACTTGGGGGACTTCTGAGTTTGATGATTCTGCAAAAGTCCTTCCAATGGACGTTGGTGTTTCGCTTGATGGTAAGCTTATGGAGTTCTCATGGGATGCCACGAGTCTATCTTGCACAAATGACCCTTAGCACTCATTTGTCGCATGCTTATTTGACATGGTATGAAGAAAACTTGGGACCGATGAGGGAGACTTTGTATGACTTGAGACGGAGATTGGTCCCTAACATATCTTCGAGCCGTTTCGTAGACAAGGAGGCTTTGGGGATTTCACTAGACACAGTGGAGGAGAATCCTCCCAAGAAGATGGAGCGGAAGTTGAAGGGTAAGGCGATCGAGGAGGTTCCCCCATTGAAGAAGAAGTATTCGCCTTATTTTAAGAGAGAGAATAAGAAGAAGCCGACTCGACGAGCTGCCAAGAAGAAGAAGGACGGAGATGAGGGGCCTAGTGTCAAGGAGTAGACCTTATACGTCCGAGTATCCACCCACAGTCATATGCAGACACATTAGTTATTTATTTTGTCTTTTAAATTTTTTAGTTTCTTTTGCAAGTTATTTAGTCATTAGTATAGTCGAGCTTAGACTCATCAAATAAGTGTAATCATGCATTGATTGTGGGAATGAAAAAAGTTTATTTCTTTAGTAAAAAACAGATTGGATTTTTATTTATTTTTTTGGACCGCGCCGATTAAGGCTGCCTACGTTCCCCTTTTACAATGAGAACCAAGGGGCTCAGGTCGTCGTAGTTCATTTTCATCAAGCTACTATTTTTAGAAAGGGAAGATAGAAGCGGGACAATTTTTATTTTATTTGCTCTAACTTTTGCCTAGACCGCCCTTTACGGGTTTTCAATCTAGCGAGCTTTTGAACGCACCCTTTCTTTTATTGCTAGACCGCCCTTTGCGGGTTTTCAATCTAGCGGGCTTCTTTTTGCGTTTTTTTTTTTTTTTTTTCTTTTTTTTTTATTTAGAGGGGGAGGAAGAGCTTAATTATAGTAGCGTCTGAGCTTGCTGAGGTTGGTGGGCTCCTTGAATTCGTTGCCGTCCAAATCCGCCATTTTAACTGCTCCACCCGAAAATATCTTCTTGATCACATACGGGCCGGTCCATGTAGGGGCCCACTTCCCAAGAGGATTGAACTTGTTGGGAAGTTGCCGCTTCAAAACCAAATCTCCTTCCTTAATGTCTAAGGGCCGCACCTTTGTTGAAAGCCCCGCCGTCCGTCTTTGATAGGCTCTGATGTGTTCCATGGCTTTCAGTCCGCGTCGTCAAGTGTGGCCAACCGATCATATCGACTACGGAGCCATTCAACTTCGCTACTTGATTTTCTAATAAGATCCTCAAAGACGGGACTTCCAACTCAACCGGGAGTACCGCTCCATCCCATATGTCGAGCAAAAGGAGTTTCGCTCGTAGCCGTACGAACGGAAGTTCTATATCCCCAAAGCGCCAATGGTAGTTTCTCGCCGCCCCTACCTCGAATCGCCGTCTTTCCGATTATCTCGCTCAATCGTTTTGTTAGCCGCTTCGACCGCTCCGTTGGTCTCGAGGCCTATAAGTGGGAAGACTTCAGGCCGGTAATCTTGAACTCGCCGCAATTTGTCACAATCTCCGCCGAAGTGGGACCCGTTGTCCGAGATAATCTCATTTGGTACTCCATATCTGCACATGATGTCCTCCTTAATGAACTGTGCCACCTTTTTGGAAGTCAACACCTTGTAAGACTTTGCCTCGATCCACTTGGTGAAGTAATCCACAGCTACTAATACAAAACAATGCCCATTGCTTCCCGGCGGTGTAATCTTGCCAATCACATCAATCCCCCATGTCGCAAGTGGCCAAGGGGTTACCATGCTATACAACTCGTGAGGGGGGACATGGTTCAAATTGGAACACATTTGGCATTTGGGACATTTCCGCACAAACTGGATGCAGTCGGCTTCTATAGTGACCCAATAATAACCCAATCGTGTGATTTTCTGTCTCAACATTCTGGCATTCATGTGTGGACCGCATAGGCCATCGTGTACTTCTTCCATGATCATTTCTGCTCGTTTCGCGTCTACACAGAGTAACAGGAGACCATCGTAGTGTCTTTTGTATAACATATCATCCAGTAGAACAAACTGTCCGGCCAATCGCTTCAATGCCTGCAAGCTTTTGGCTTTCACGTCTCCTAGAAACGACACATCACCCTTCTTGAGATACTCATAGATTTGTGCGTACCACGGATCCTTATTCTCCTCGATGTCAGCTTGAATTTCGTAGCAATAGGCTTCGTAGCAGTAAGCGGGGTTCTCTCTTCGGCCAACTCTGAATGGTTTTACAGACATTCCGTGAGGGATCTCGACCAAAGAAGCCAGTGTAGCTAAAGCGTCGGCAAATCTATTTCTGTCTCTGGGTAGATAATGGAATGTCACTTCCTTGAATTGCTTGACCAGCTCTTCCATATGAGTTTGATACTGTTGTAAGTAGGGGTCGACAGTCTTCCACTTCTTAGACGTCTGATTGATAATTAAAGCTGAGTCTCCATATACCTCCAACTCCTTTACATTACGCTCTAAGGCTGCTTCTAAACCGGCTATGCATGCCTCGTATTCAGTCGCGTTATTAGTGGTTGTAAAATTCAGCTTGATG
Organism: Adenophora triphylla var. japonica; assembly: GCA_022495995.1. Classification (NCBI taxonomy): domain Eukaryota; kingdom Viridiplantae; phylum Streptophyta; class Magnoliopsida; order Asterales; family Campanulaceae; genus Adenophora; species Adenophora triphylla. Next base: position 159,591 of record JAFEMH010005389.1, read on the forward strand.
GCGATGGGGGTGTGCTCATCTTTGGGATCAACCAAAAGGATTCCCACTCCGTTGCCCCTCTTGTTCGCGGCTCCATCAAAGAATAGTTGCCATCTCTCTTCCATATCAATGCTAAAAATCCCCTCGTCTGGGAATTCCGGTTCAAGCCCCTGTTCTTCTGTACTTGGAAACTCTGCTAAATGATCCGCCATGGCCCTCCCTTTAATCCGCTTTCAAGACATAGGTGATATCGAATTCCCCGTAAATACCGACCACTTGGCTAATCTCATGGACAGAGAAGGTTTGTCAAACAAATACTTAATTGGATCCATCTTTGACACTAGCGTAATCGGATGCGCCGACAAGTAATGCTTCGAGCTTATTAACCACCCAAACTAGCCCTGCATGTGTCTTTTTCCAATGCTGAGTAGTTTAGCTCACTCCCTTGCAACTTTCGACTAACAAAATAAACGGCGTTCTCCACCCGAGAGTCCTTGGCTTCTTGTGCCAAAGATAGCCCCAACGGCCGTATCGCCATCAAGTTAGGTACAATAGCAATGGTTTCTCCGAATGTGGGGGCGAAGGATAGGGGATTAACCAAGTATCTCTTGATTTCCTCAAAGGCTTCTTGACATTTCCAAACCCAATCTATACTTGCGGCCTTCTTCATCACCAAAATCGGTTCACACATAGTAGTCAATTGATTAATGAAGCGGCCGATGTACCGTAACCGTCCCACGAATCCCTTAACTTCTTTTTTCGTGCGTGGTGGCCTCATCTCCATGATGGCTTGAATCTTCCTTGGGTCTCGCCTCAATCCCTCGTTCGGTGACCATGTAGCCCAGACCTTTCCTCGAATAACCCCAAATGTACACTTGGCGTGATTCAAGCGCATTGCGTGCTCGCGCAGCCTGTCGAAGAACTTTCTTAAATCAATGAAATGCCGACCGTCCGACTTCTTGGAATGAATGATCATATCGTCGACATACACCTCAATCTCTTTATGGATCATGTCATGGAATAATGTCATGGATCGCTCTCGGTATGTAGCCCCCGCATTTTTCAATCCGAATGGCATTACAAAGGTAACAAGATGTTCCTACGGTGTAGTGAAAGCCGTCTTCTCCCCGGGTCCGCTCCGCCATCTTGATCCGATTATATCCCGCAAAACCATCTACAAAAGACTTGACCTCATAGTTAGCAGTGGCATCTACTAGCATGTCGATATTGGGCAACGGGAAGTCGTCCTTCTGGACTAGCCTTGTTGAGATCTCTAAGTCAACACAAACTCGAACCTTGCCATTCGATTTATCGACCGTCACAATATTAGATAACCACGTCTGATACTCAATAACTCGATAAAGCCCACCCGAGGAGCTTCTCTATCTCTTCTTTAACTTGCAGAGACCATTCTCGCTTAATGCGGCGTAATTTCGCTTTGACAAAGCTTCGCGTCCGGTGTTAATGGTATTCTCGTGCTCCACTATCGAGTTATCCAAATTTCGCATATCCTTGTATGACCATGCGAACACATCCGAATATTCTTTAAGCACTCAATCAACGCTTCCCTTTCAGCCCCTTCGAAGAAGCTTCCAATCTCAGGTCTCTCTCGCTCTTCTTCCGTTCCCAAATTAATACATGATAACACCTCATCGGCAACTTGGGCCCGACCTTCCTTTTGATTGATAACTTGCTTAGAAATTTCTTTAATGTATTCATTGTTTAAATGCGTGTCCGCTTTCTTCTAATGAGTCATTATTAACTAAGTTAATTTGATTAAGTTGAGCATTATTTTTAGTTAATTTATCATTAAGAAGATTGGCTATGAGGGGATACTCGTAAAGATCTAGTTTTTCATTCATAGCGAAAGGGAAAACAACATTTGCAACTAACTCATAGTCTTTCCTCGACGTGAGGTCATCGACTTGGAAGACGACTCAAACTCAAAAGAAAACACATCGTACTCGAACAAAACAGATGACTCAAGAAACAGAGGACTTGGGGGAACCAGTGGGAGACTCAACAGAGGAGGCATCGGGCCCCAGCCTCTTCAACCATGTATTCCTTCGTGGCTACGGGTCCGCCGAATACGCACCAATTCTTCAAACTTTCCAACCATGGGTGTCACCAACGTCCTTGGATCCGTATCGCCCGCCCGCTTCCGCCCCAATGACCGCAACCATATCATCTTCTATATTCAGTATTCCCCAAATGCCGTAATGTGCTCCGACCATCCCATTCTTCCGCATCCTCCGAAACCGCAATGTTCTCAACCAACGGCTCATCCAAAGATACTCGCCCTAGCCGATCGGCCAACTCATCTTCGCCTTGATGACGTACCGGCTCTGACTGTGACAACCTTGCCTCTCTTTGACGTGGATCCATGAGAACCGTCTTCGCCTTCGACCTATCAACCTCTCGTATCCCCGAAGATTTCGAAACCTTTCTCGCAGCCTCGCCCGCGTGATCAAACCAAGGCTCACTAAACTCCATGCAAGAGAATTCTTCGCCCTCCTTAACAAAGTAACTATTGAGGGAAAGGCGGTATGGCCTCATCTCTGGCTTCTCGTAGTGGTAGCTTTGCCCTCTTGAGGAACTCAATTCTTTCTCTTCACCCGATCTTCGTGGGTAATAACATAGCCTAAACCGTGCCTCGCCGCGATGATCGCAGCTTCCATTGCTTGCGTAGGTCCCCGGAGATGTTCACCAAGCCCCGCCCCGGTACAAATCCCATGTTTCTCATCATCCTAACAAACTCTGGTCGTACTCGTCCGATGTCTTTGTGAGGTCCACCGCGCAAACCTCGTGCTCGTGCTATTAGCCGAAACCGCCGAACATTGAACTACCCTCTTCGTGCCGGACCGTAGGACCGGCTTTCCCTGCTTCGATCCCCGAGATGTTACTGTATCGCTATAAATGACTCAGCTACTTGATTGCCCGGGATCCGGAATTTCACACATTGATGCAATGAGGAAGTGGACTCCATTCATCCGATGCAACCATGGCCTACCCAAAGAAGATGGTGAAGGTGGACGGTATGTCTATGACTTGAAACTCAAGAATCATAGTAGCGGTCCCGCAAGTAAGGGGCAACCGATTATTCCCAAACCGACCGGCTAGTAGAATCGTATCCTCGCACGGAATGAATCAAGGTCTCAAATATGTGGGACTTAGATCAAGGACGTCCATCATCCTCGAAGGCGTATGTTCACCGCAGTAACCGTTGTCAATGAAAATACGTGGCAACCTTTTTCCGTTAACTTCAATAGTAATGTGCAAGTGGTTCATTATGATCCGATCCAAACTCCGGCATGTCCAACTCCGAAAATGTAATGATATTCCCAAAGTGTATGTTGCCGATCATCTCGCGTTACATCTTCTCGGCTTTGTATCGTACTCCGCACCAAAGTCGCAAAGCAAGATTCTCGTTCCAACATCATCCTCGGGCATACGAGGACGTTAGCAAGGACCATAAGGAGATATTGGCTTGAGTTAGCTTCGCTGAGTGAGAATAGGGTCTTCTTTATCGGGATTCACTACTTCGCTGGACCAAACACTTTCTTCGCCCCTTTATCTTCTCGGTTGATACACCCTTCCTGACCTCGTGAGTAGACTAACCCCATTCTTTTCCATATCGATACTTCGCGTGAATTTCAGCCAACGAGAGAGGTTTAGGACTCTCTTCCACATAATCACCATTTAACGAGGCAACTTCTCTAGACAGCTCCTCAAAAGACAAAGATATAACAAGAAAATTCTTTATAAATTGAACTCAAATTACAAACCGACACAACCGCCCACCGTCCGTCACAAATGCACTGACCGGATCAAATGAGGTCTTTCTCTACCATAGCAATATCACTACCAACTATCTTACTAGGATTCTCTATCTTCCCTTCAATGATGAGCTTCGCACACCCTTTTCAAAGCAAAACCAAAGATACTCTGAGAGTTTCGGCACGAACAATCCCTTTCTCGACAATAGCCGAGAATACATCTTCCGTCGACAAATTTCTGGCCAAAAGCATCTTCCATCTCTACCAAGCCGATAAAATTACCTTCCACCATGTGGATCTTGTTGTTAGGGAGAGGATTCCCCACAACATTTGAGACTTCGGCTTCTCTACCTTACCTTGCCGAATCAAGTCTTGTACTAAACGCTGAACCGAAGGCAAGAATCGCAGTGTGACCCTCAGACTTCAAGTGGTAGTGGCAATACTTAGAAGCATCTAAGCCTTCCTTCGGGTTTAACGGTTCATAATTCTCAAGCGGCTTGACCAACCCCTTCTTCACTAGCACTTCAAAACCTTGCCCATTGGCATTCCAAAATCATCAAATACTTCCTCTCGCGGTGAATACCGTTATTCCCCCTCATTACGGCTTGAACATCCAAAGCAGCTTCCCCTTGCACATAATTTACTTGCCCCACGGGCTCTTTCTTTGCTGCGGTATTTGCGGGAGTTCTATAGCGGAATGAATTATTAGCAGCCCCAGTGTCCTTTGGTGGAGCAATTCCGGTGATGCCACTTTCATAACGTACGCCCGAATCCACCATTTCCCTAAGATTGGGAAAGTAACCATTACCAACTGCCAACTTGTGTCCGGGGCAACAAGCACTTGTAAAAAATCTCGTTTCGTTCATTCTCCTTGGGCGGATACCGAATTTCGCTAACTTATCATTCCAACGCTTGTAGAAGTCATAAATCGACTCTCCATTCTTTTTGAAGCGTGTGCTCCAAATCAGCTCGATTCACTTGCCAATCCATGTTTGCTTGATACTTTTCAGAGAACACCCTACTAACCTTGTCCCATGTGTCCCTTTCCTCCTCGTTCAACTTCAAAAACCAACGGAGAGCAGCCCCTTCCAATGTGCTATGGAACATTCTTGCCATTTGCTCGGGTGTACAGTCTTTGGCCCTCATCGCCAACGTATAGCTGTCTAAATGTGTCTTTGGGCAAGTAACTCCTCTAAACATGGCCATCTTGGGCATCTTGAAATCTTGAGGTAGGGGTGCAACTTTGCTCGGATTAAGCATCTTGATGGGGGACACACCTTGCTTTCCCATTTGCTCTGGCCAATGCCTTCACTTGTTCAATCAATGCTAACACAATGATCCGTAGCAATGTTGGAGTTCTCGTATGGTCGGGGTCGAGTGATGGTAGGGGAGGTGGAGTAGGTAGGGATATGATGGCCGGAATAATTGAAGGGTAAAGTGGGAGGGGGTAGATTAGCAAAGTGGTCCTCGGGTGTGTCACAGGAGG